>JBBPUN010000095.1:0-25001 GCA_038094715.1 Heimioporus punctisporus | reverse complement strand
GATTGAACCTTATGTACATAGGTATATAAGAGGCACACTCTTGTCCTCTTTTAGGACAAGCGGAATACATCTCTTTCTTCCCTTCCACCACCTGCCACTCCATCCCTGCCCTTGTGGTGTACTCATTGACTCTTACTTGAACTACCTATACTCCGACATCCAGTGAGTGTTCCCACTGAGGATACTCGTTTACTCTTTGTATCTTTCTTCCTTGTGTCACCTCTGCATCGTCGGGTTTTGCACCCCAAAACTATCGGGTTCTATGGCTTCCACTCTGCAACAGGCAGTAGAAGCCATAAAATCAAACAACTACTTGACCTGTATGCCCATTATCCCCACCAATCACGAAAAATAATTCGCTTTTATTCACAGTTTTGACGCTCACTGCGGTCTGATACGATTATAGTACGTGTTTGTAACTATCTTATATAAGCTAACAGCATTATCATTAGCCCTTACTATCTTCGATGGGGCATTTCTTATCTCGTTTCTGTCTACTGAAAACCATGATCAACCAACACGTATTTCATAGATAGAATACATCTGGGTTTGCAACCACTCCTTTCTGGGAATACATTCTCACATTATTGGTAGAAAAAACCTTGGACACAAGTGTCCTTTTTGTTTGCTCTCATTGGTATTAAGTCCCTATTCAGATTGTGTCAGACCTAAACATTCGTTGATTTTCAGACCCGTTATTTTGGCCTATTTTCCATCACGTATGACTTTCCCTATTGTGAAATGAATGAACTAATCCTTTATTGACCAAGTACCCAATTGCTCTGTAGGCGTAGACCTCATTCCATGCGCAGTGTACTGACTATATATGCAAGCGGGAAGTCCATTTTTACCTGTATCTGGAGTGGTGATTTACCTACTGCCTACTATTTGCATATATACTAAGTTAATTTTCTCGTAGATGTATGTGCTCATATCACTTTATCGATGCGCTTCTCAGTGTTCGAACAGCTGTAAGCTTCTAATATATTTTGAAAACAGCTCACACATACACTATCAAAGGTGCAATCACATATATAGTTTCTGACTGGACGTGAACGATTTTCATAGCTGCCGCTGATCGTGAGTTATCAGTTCTGTGTTTCGAAATGGACTACATGCCTTCTCATGGCAGTAGTTATGATTCTCCGCATATCAGCTCTGTACAGCATATCCAGCTTCAAGTCGGTCATTCTTTGTATTCTTTTCATTTCGTACGCTGCCGCAAACATCCTAGGGTTAATAATGGCCGCGAGGACAAGCGCTCGAGGCGGATCTATTGGTATGTAGGCTGTTTGTTGATTTCTAGCATGAAATAACAATACCCATGGATTTGAACCTTTTGCCACGCGCTCAATACTCACCTTCCTGACTTTTCGTTCTGTGTAGAGAGCTACATCTTTGGCCACATATGGATATCCTTGCGAGTGTCGCCGAGATTGTTCTCGGCACACTTATGTGTCTGCTGGTTGTTATCCGGTTCATCCAGGACGCGATTCAAATGCAAAAATTGATGAACAGGTTCCAGCTAAACCGTTACCTGAAGCTCATGGCCAAGGATAGTTTGGTTTACTTTGTTGGGTGCGCACGTCTTTGCTTTCTATTGTTTCACTCACGTGAAAGGAATGTCAGCGTGTTATCGTTTTCACTCTTAGGTTTGCTTTTTATAGCGGGGGTTATGCCGTTGAGCGGGTGGCGCTTCATCCTATGCGGATCAATGCTCTATATACCTATATGCGCCTTAACCCCTTGACTCATCTTGAGCTTACGGAAACTATACACTACCGATGTTCAGGGAAGACTTGGATCCAATATTGACAGTGGATTTGGGTTCACAAACATTACTCAGAGTAATGCTAGTGGGTCTCAGAGCGTCATTGTGTTCGCTGAGGGAGGTTGGAATGAACGAGAAGAAATTGAGCAGGACGAAGAAATTCAGACGGGTAGAGAGGGAAATTCATGATGCCGGTTGTGATGTGGAGATGATTGCGATGATGTTGTAACATGCCCAGCGCCGTATTTTCGACGAGGGTACGATCAATTTTTCTCTAATACTATAAGATGACTAAATGGTCACTTATAGAACAACCAAGCCGTTCTTCCAACTGGTCGAGGTATGTACATGAAGAATGGCAATCAGACAGGCCTTAGACTGCGTTGATGTCCTGATTGAAGTCGTTTAGGCGTCCAAGTTGGAATTGCGCGACTGGGTACGTTGGTCATCATTTCGAATCAGATTACGGATGCATATTTATTGTCAACTGTACGACTTTCCCTCTGCCATCCATACACATACCTTCTTCCTGTTGTTCTTGTATCTTCATATCACCATTCGTAAACATGAGTGACATCATGATTGCATCTTACACCATGATGTTGGTACATTACCACACAAGTACTGTGGAAAAAAAAAAGGGGAAATCGAGGTACGATATGAAAAGAAAATCACCAACGTGCACACTCAAATCGATGACAAATACCTCCGTCGTTCAATTCTACATGTTCACCCATCGCCCCTCACCACGATAAACAACCCTTCATCTTCCTGAATCAATGATTGAACCAAGCGTCATGTTCCCTCCAGTTGAAGTGGTTTTGATTTGCTGATTCATCCACTATCACACACGACATGGAAAATAGGTTGGGAGACGTACCCATGTTTCGGTGCGGGCGTCACTTCTTTGTCCTCTTCATCACTTTCATTGTGTTGATTCATCGTCCGGGTTCTTTTACGGGTATATCCCTTTTTCATCGACCTATCCTTTTACTCAGTATTGGATGCAGAGATTCGATTGCCAACACACATGCAACTCTTTTGGGAAGTGTCCTCGTTGGCGGTGTGACACATGTGATCCGTCGTCATTGTCATCGTCCGAGTTTGACACTTTCCGTCGTCTAATCGTCGATTAATGTGCGTCAAAAGTAAAGAAACCAAGACACGCACTCGCTCTATTTAGCCTTGCCCTTTGTCTTCCCAGTTTCTGAATCCAACACTCGTGTCTTCTGTGATGCTCGCTTTCCAGCCACCTAGAGTTCTTGTGAGTTTCTGCCAACGGACACTAAACCGCAACAGCTCGCCGTTTTTGTCCCCTCATCATCTATGTCAGAACTAAAATTTATCGTATAAATTTTTTCAGGATGACAGAACAGAAAAGACGACGCATGACGGTGTTTGTGTCACGAGATCTGGCGAGAATCATGGAAAGGGTGCATTGGGCAATAGGAAGCAGCGATGGTGTGATCTTGTGCAAGAACGTGGCTTAACCGAGACAACATCTTTCAGTTCTCAGTGATGGGCATATCAATGGAGGTACACGTCACCTGGAATGTCACGTCGTCGTATATCAAAATATGGCTCGAACGAGTAACCCACCTTAGTGATCGGGGTCTTGTCTTCATCTTGGACGATTGCTTGGAGGTTTCGAAGAACCTCGCGTTCAGTCAACGAAGGATTCTCCTCGTCAAGAAAGTCGAATCAACCTTGAATGGAGTAAGGAATACCTAAAGAAAAATGGAGAAGAACAATGTACGCACCAAACTGGCGTCGTCTAAGCACGTCGACATCCACACAGCTTACTTAGTTTATGGCCATCTTATATCCTCTCTATTGTTTGACGCGTAAACTGAATCTGAATCAAGAGTATCAAGAATATGACTAAAATAAAAATGTCAGCAATGACTAGACACACCTGGGTTGATATCTATGCATTCCCAAATAAGCACATGTACACGGTGTACTGGTTGACATTGAGCGGGTGTCCGCGAGCCTTGTCGTGATTAAGGATTCCAGTACGAAGACCATAGATGATGCCAAGAGTGGATATGATCAAGGAGGCAGCGCGAGAAGGGCGTTGTCGGATCGTTCCTAAAGTTGTTGAAAGGGAAGCGGAGATTCAGAGAGCCAAGAATGTACTCGAGGATAAAGAAAGCATCACATGTCATTGGTGTAGGAGTACCTCGTCGTTGTCACGGTCCAAATCGTAGTCGCTCGTTACTAGCCGTGTCGTCGCATTCAAAGTCGTGGTTGTAAATGTTTTGGAACCGCGTTCTGCCATCTCATGCTCGAGTTCGAATTGTCACGTGATTTGGGGGGGGGGGGGGTTGCGCGACGGATGAATTCTCCAGAATCCACCGAAGCTGAAGCTTTGACGGCTCGGTTCAGGCTTTGCAAAATCAAAGGCCGAACCCCGGGTGCTGGCTTGGTGGCCCGGCCTGGTCAACTCAGGGCTTTTAGATCGGAGCAGCACAATGCTCACAAAGGTGTCTGACAAGAATTTCCCTGCTACAGGCATGCGGGATTTCCATTGGTCCCTTCCCTCTAGGTCTTGATCTACATATTGTGCTAGAAAAGTCCTGTTGTCATGCAACGGAACTTGAAATCCCCCCGGGCCGGGTCACACGTCACAGCCGTCAAATCAATCCGAAAATGGTACTTATGATACTTGAGATTATTTGTTATGTGCATCTTAATCAAGTACTGTTTCTACATTCTCGAGTTCTAACAACATGCGCAATTAGGGCGGGAGACATGGTTCGTGCAGAGTTCGCACATACGACTTCGATGCACCACGTTGAGGAAGTCGCGAAATGAGGTAAAAAATTTATCATGATCATGCAGATACAATCATACAATCGCTGATGGTTGATTATATAAAAAGCTCGTTATCTGCGTGAGATCTTTGTCTCCACATGGACTCATCAAGTGGCTATTCAATCACACCCGCGAAGCGCAGAATACCATAGCTTTGGAACTCCAAATATCGCGTGTAAAGCGGTGTTAGCATGCGCAACCAGGATGGAGCGAAGCTCAAAACACGGTTCGCGCGGCATTTTGCACACACGACCTTGATGCACCACATTGAGGGAATTACGAAACATGGCAAAAAAAAATTGTGCAGATATCTAGTAAGCACAAAGTTCCTCTATTTATAAGGACACTTGTCGCCATTTAAGAATCCAGAAACATCGCCTTGTATCTGATCGTCCATAACATCTAGTACTATTCAAGTTTGATCTATACCCATGGCCTTTGCTCTGCAACAAGCAGTAGAAACCATACAATCAAACAACTATGTGACCCGTATGTTTGCTGTTCTCGTCAATCGGGGAAACTAATTCACTGTTCTCCTTAGTTGTGACACTCACTGCGATCTGGTATGATTACAGTATGTGCTCTACTTCTGTAACCATATTTCTTGTATTCGGGATCAACAACTCTATTATTAGCCCTTACCATCTCTGATGAGGTATCTCTCACTTTTTTGCATGCAATGACAATTCTAATTGACCAACATGTGCTTGCATAGATAGAACATGTCTGGGTTGGTAACCACTCCTTCCAAGAATACATTCTCACGTTTTCAGCAGAAAAAACCCTGGACACAGGTGTCCTTTTTGTTTGCTCTTGTCTGTATTGAGTTCCTATCCAACTTTCATGTATTACCTAAATGTTCATTGCTTTCCAGACCCGCTATTTTGGCTTATTTTCTGTCACGTATGCCTTTACCTGCCGTGAAATGAATGAACTAATCCCTTACTTTATTGACAAGCATCAGTGCTCTCTGTAGGTGTAGATCTGATTTTGTTCCTGGTGCGCTAACTATTTGCGCCAGGGGGAAGTCCATTTTTTCCTGTGCCTGGAATGGTGATTTACTTACTCCACATCATTTACATGCACATTAAATTTATTTTCTCATAGATGTACGTGCTCATATAACTTTATCAATGTGCTTCTCAATACTTGAATAGCTGTGAGTACCTCTATTCTATATTTCGAAAACAGCCCACAAATAAGACATTAAAGGTGCAATTACATACATCACCGAGATCTGTATGATGTTGGTCTTCATAGCCGCCGCAGATCGTGAGTTCTCGGATCTCTGTTTCAAAATTGACCACATCTATGGTGGCAGTGGTTATGATTCTCCGGATATCAGCGCTGTATGGCATATCCAGATTCAAGTCACTCATTCTGTGCATGCTTTGCACTTTGTATGCTGTCGATAATATTCTATCGTTGACAATAGTCGTAATGATCAGCGTTCAAGCAGAGTCTATTGGTATGTGGGCCATGTATTTATTTCTGGCATTGAATAACAGCGTGCATAATTAAAAAACCTTATCTCACAGCGTCTACGTTGAACACTCGGCCTCTTGACTTTTCGTTTTGTGAACAGGGTTGGAAAATTGGCCTAATGTGGATTATCCTCGCGGATATTGCCGAGGTTGTCCTCAGTGTACTGATGTGTCTACTGGTCGCTATCCGATTCATCCAGGATGCGCTTCAAATGCAAAATTCAACGAATCAATTCCAACTAAACCGCTACCTAAAACTCATGACGAGAGAGGGCCTGATTTACTTTTTTGGGTACGCACGTCGTTGATTCCCTGTTGTTCCACTCATATGAATGAATTTCAGCATGATATCGTATTCATTCATAAACCTGCTATGGAGTTTGGGGCGTATCCCACTAATCGGGTGGCGCTTCATCTTATTCATGTCAATGGTCTATATACCCATATGCACCTTTACCCCTCGACTCATTTTGAGCTTACGGAAACTGTACGCGGTCGATGTCCAGGGAAGACGTGGATCTCATATCGACAGCGGGTTTGGATTCACAAACGTTGCTGGGAGTGAAACCGCTAGGACTCGGAGCGCCATCGTATTTGCCGATGCAGGACAGAACGGGCCAGAAGAAATGGTGCAGGTTGAGGAAATCCAGATGGGAGAATGGGAGATTCATGATACAGGCCATGATGTGGTATGATGACGACGATATCGTACCATGTGCGATGTTGCATTTTCGACGAGGGTACGCATTTCCTTGTTATGTAATGCTGCGGTATGGGTGAATTGTCACCTTTAGAACGTCCGAGTCGATTGTCCACCTAGAAATGTACTTGGGTCTTCGCCGTAAATAGCGATCCGAATTTTTTTAGACTGCGTTGATGTCACGGTTACTGAGGTTGTATAGGCGTCAAGTTAGAATTGCTCGACGGAACATAATTTGAACCACCTTGCTGATGCATATTTATTGCCAACTGTACGGCGTTCTCTGTGTGTCGTCCGTGAATATACCATTCTTGTTATGGCCACTCACCAATCGTGTAAGCACGATCGAAAACATGGTTGTATCTGGAAACTAAAAGACGAACACTTCGAAGCAAGTACTGTAGAAAAAGGGTACGACGGGAGAGAAAAAAATCACGAGCATTCGGAACGATAATAAATGCCTCTGTCTCTCAGCATGACATGCTCATTCATTACCAGTACCCCTTACCACTTTTCAAAGTTATGATCGAATGAAATATCGTGCACCCTCCGGTTGAAGTGGGCTTTGATTTAGACACGCTTATCCATCTACTGTCAGAAACAACATGGAAAACAGGTCGAGGTACCTCCACTTCTGCGCAGGCGTCGTCTCTTCGTCCTCTTCATTACTTTCGTCGTGATCCTCATCGACCATGGTTTGTACAAACATTGCCCCTTTCCGCCGATCTATCTTCTTATCTAGTATTTATGTAAAGATTTGGCTTTCAATACTCACGGAGAAACAAGAACGTTGATAGCGACAAGTTCATCGCCCTGAGACGACGGCCGCCTGAACGCGGGTGAATATCTTTTTGCCATGTATGGGTTCGAGGAGAGCGCTCTTCAGTGTGTGAAACTCGTCTTTGCTGCGGGGAGAGGTCATTGCAAACAATAGTACGAGAGAAAACGAACTCAGGTTGACCAAGGTGTACATCCCGGCGAGCGTATGCACGCAATGGTATCGCACAACTTTGTGCTTTGCAACGAATCCATCGAGGAATTTGAGTAGACAAGTGATGAAACGCGCTGCGGTGGTAGGGTTCCGCACTGGTACGGGTAACACCGCGGTGTTTGATTAACGGGTACTACGAGTGCGGGTACGAGATTGGGATAGATGGACCCGCGTCACACCTTCAAAGACAAATTTCATCTCCACCAGTTGGCTGCGTTCAGTCGGGCAATTCCTAGCAAGTCTCAGATCGAGTCACACGTGTACAATTGTGTGCCAGCATATGTTGTTGTCGTCTTGTAGTGCGACTCAAGTCATCCATGATGTGTGTTTGGTAACTTGGGCTGTTCGAGTTTCCAGGGTCCCCGTCGGATGACGATGTACGAGGGCGCGAGGGTGCGGGCAAACGGTGCGACGTAGCGCTTCGACCCGGCGTGGTACGTACTAACCGAGCCCGTAGGAGTCCGAGGGAGAGCTGCGAGTTAGGGCCGTTGGTGCGGTAGACGCGGTGAAACTCGTGTGGAGCTGAGCCAATGAGCTAGAACGGGAGAGAAACGTGGGAGTTACCTCGGTTGCGTGTCCGAAGGTCTCATATCGTTGCTTAACCTCGCAACGTCCTTATCAACAATAATAGTTTCACGACTCGCTGGCCATTCAACGACCCTCAATATCAATATCTATTTACGCCCACTCTGCCTCCTCTTCTTCCTCCCCGTTCCGCCCAGGTTCCGCGAACATGATGACACTGACAGCAATACCATGCTCTGCCTTCAATACGCTATCAAACGCCGTATCGATCTCGCTTCCGCTCTTTCCCTCTGAATCGCGAACGTAAACTTTGCGCAGATTCATGATGAATCGAGGGACCGTGATGTACGGAATGACGAATTGTATGAGAAACCCAACGATCAGGGCCCAAGTTTGGGTTGGGAAGGTGTTCATGTCGCTCAGGATACCCGTGATCGCATATCCGAGAACGCTATCGACGTCGAACCATGTCAGCCCGTTCGTCTTGCGAGTCGATAGACGTACACGATAAAGTATATCATCCCTTCTTGCATGAAGAGTTTTATGTAGGTGTTCAGATGGACATGCTTGGATGCTTTGTATGCCCGTCGGAATTCGAGGACGAATTGGATCACGAAGAGAAGAAATATCAGCAAACCAAGCGCCATCTGCGCACTGTCCATGAGTACATCAAAAATGAAACTGTTCTTGAATGCCAATGTGGTAGCCTTGGTGCAGATCGTGTCATAACCGACCGACTCTATTGAATTTCGAACATGAATACAATACGAATGAATTATACACGTACCCAACTCTACAAACCGAATTTGAGTAATGTTGAGAATACAGGCTGTCAGATACGCGGCGACTTCAATCGTGAAAAGCGTGAAGAGAGTGCCAAGTATGGGCTTCGAGTTGTTGTACAGTGCCGATACGCGGAGGATCATCGCCACTGTTCGTAGATCGAGTCACGATGCTGAAAGTAAACGTGGAAAGCCGAGAGTCACCTTCGGCCATGCTCCAGAAAATAAAGTTGGTGAAGCAAGTCAAAAGATCGAATGCTATACCTTTGAAGTAGTTCAACGATTTTTTGTGATTATCAAGCCAATGTACGCACAACTTTTCGATCGTTCCCAACAAGTTAGAAATGAAACAGTCACAAAAAATCACACACAGCTATAGGCGTTTCAGTATACCCATTCATAATAAACAGAAAACTTATCACTTTCAAAGAAGCAGGTATGAATGAACTTTTCCCTTTGACCATATAACGTCATCTCAAATGAAGCACGATCTTGGTTAAAAGACATACAGAGCATGGTTAATCTGGTAAGCGAACCAATTCAAGTCGATCGGTGTTCTTCAAAGTATTCGTAGACGTACGTGCATGCGCATAGTCCAAAATAACGGGCCTGAGGGATAGCGATAGTTAGTCCTGCTAAAGCGGATACTCTCAGGGAGATACCAATAACATACAAAAATAAATATGGTGGATATGCGCGTCCAGCGTTCGTTCTGAGGTCTCAAGGGAAATATGATGAATGCAAAGAAAACATATTAACTAACCCAAATGTATCGCACCTGTAAAGTATCGTCAGATAACTAACACAATTTGCGAACATAGGACATACTTCATCAGGGATTGTAAGAACTGGCGGAATCAAGGTTCTTGATTAGGGCAAAAAATACATGATCACATTTTACTCACTATAATCATATAAAACGAGAGTGGGGACCCCAACTAAAAAGAGGTGAGATGGTGGACACGAATACAACATAGAGGAGCATGCCAGAAAGGTAGTTGAAATACTGGATGGTTTGCACAGCAGAATCCATGGGTCGGATAAACGAAAGAAATAACCTAGAGTGGAAGCAAGAAAAGGCAGGTCCTACATATATTTATATGCCAATGCTGAAAAATGGACAGAAAGGAGGATTCCAGATTTGATCTACCACGGGTTCCACGCAGTTAGCGCCGTGAACCAAGAGATGGCTAAAAATATCACAATCAGCGCCGAGTGTTTGACATGCGATACAAGTCATACCTGCGGGACATCATAAACCTGTCATACCCATCGATCAGAGCGGAATAGAATTTCTTGGGGCGTAAGACGAAGCAAATTATACACTCACCCGTGTTCAGTCGCTGCCTCTTGTCACATAGTCAGATACTACGGATCCCAGCGGTTCAGATAGATCAAGGCGCCAGGTGACAAATTGTAGTAAACAATGAAATTTGAATCAGAGACTTCATTAATCCGACTGCTACTATTGGCTGAATGTGTGGACTGGCAGTTAGTATCTACGAGTAGTACGCAACGAAGGCCTCTTTCGCTACTCTCCGTCACTCTTCCGCGCCCGTCGCGTTCCTTCTCACCTTCGGCCGTCGCTTCTCACATCCCCGCTGTTTGTCTTCGCACGCCTTGATCTTGGTATGCTCTTGGCATCTCGCTATGCTGTAGTCCTGTGGATCGTGGCTGGTGGCGACGCCAGCAGTTATGGCTAAACACGACCACAACAACATGCTTCTGCTTACTTAGTGACCACTTTTCCCTCTCCTTCGCCTTTTTGAGAATGACCGTGTCCTCTTCTGGGCGACGCCTGGGGGTCTACTCAGCAAAACACCCGAACTAGGAAAAAGACAACCAAAGCGACGATTTAATTTTACCAAGACTACACGGACGAACTGATGGGTTGTAAAAAATGTTACCGAGACGTCGGGAAGCAAAGCAGTACCCGGCTTGCTTCCTCGTTATCGTCCCTCTTTTTTGCTCCCTCCCAGTTTCATGAATTCTACCCTACTGCAAGCCGTCCAAACCGTCCAGGACGAACATTATACGTCCCGTATGCTATTTCGCTTGACAGATCCGTGCCACTCTGTTCAGTATTTCCCAGTTGCGGTTCCTCTTGCTGTCGTGTATGATTATGGTGAGGGTGACGTCCGGCGGCTATGACTTCAATCTGACTAGCCGTCCTTAGTTCTAACGTTCCCTGATGAAGTACGTCTCAAGGTGTCGTGCTGAGTGGTCTTCTGATCACATTTGCTGCAGGTACAATATATTTGGGTCAGTGAACGCGTTTTCTCGGATGAACTTGTTTCTCAAGCGTCTCAGAACATGCGGTGGACAGGCGTATCTACGTTGTTTGTTTTAGTGTGTGCTCTTTTCTTCCCTATAGCCCCTCATCTGATACTTGCGTTCAGGCTCGCTATTTCGGATTACTGTCATGCGTGTATGTTTATGGCTACGCTTTTCATCGTTTAATCTCGAAATTTGAACCCATTGCTTCGCTAGGCTCAATATGCTATGTATGCTCGAAGGCAGAAATTGCAAGTCGATTTAACTGACGCTGTTTGATGTAAGGGGATAGCTTGTTCATTTCCGGTCCTGTAAAGGTAATTCGCGTCATCTTTGAGGCGTTTTTACATACTTCTCATTGTGATGCATCCCCTCTTGGTAGCTGTGCGTCGTTGTTCCTCATCATTTAATCGCTACACTTCCTTCTCGTTGACCATGGTTGAACAGCTGTGCGTGCATCAACTTGGCGTTTTTAACTAGATTGACCGGTATGAAAACGATTCAAAGGCACAGTGTTCGACCTTTTGTGCGGTTTCACCAACATGATTTTTTGGGCTGCTGCAGAAGGTGAGCTTCCTCCATTCGACTTTTTGACATCTTGATTGATGCGGGCGGTAGCCGCGATGATTCTTCGCGTGTCGGCATTGTATAACAACTCTAGGTTCATCCTTACGGTTCTCTTTGCACTGTATGCTGTTGAAATCATTGCATATCTCGCATCCTGTATGATTTCAGCCACTCTCATTCATGCCACGGTGCTAGGTAAGCGCATCTCGTCCACTTGTTTCATCCCACGCCTGAGAACTGTCGCAGAGACCGTCCTCGATGACACCTTTTGCGCTACTACACCCATGTCCAACGCCAACCTGACATTCGATACCCTCATGGACGGTGCTCAAATCGCGCTCGGCTCACTCATGCTCATCCTCTTCATCCTCCAATTCATTACAGAGTGGCGCAGAACGTATAGCACGTCAACGCACGCCCGTTTAAACCCGTACGTTCAACTTTTCGTGCAAGAGGGGTTGATCTACTTTCTCGTGTGCGTCCTCTCACGCGTCCGTCGTTGGACGAATGCCTGCTCTCGCTGATCCAAATCGTCCGTCGACAGCATACTCGGATACGCGGTCACGGGTATCCTAGGTGATACCAAATCCAGTTCGACCACCTTCAACGGGACATGGGGACCGATCGACCTCGTTGGTGTGGTGGAAGAGTATCTGGTCCCGGTCGTCCTTGTTCCTCGATTCATCTTGAACATGCGGCGCATTTACGTGCAAAAATCATTAGTATCGACCGAGATCGACACCGGATTTGGATTGTCATCCTCGTCAGGTGGTGGTGTTGTAAGCGCGATCATGTTTGCAGATGCTGGCCGGAACGTTGTGTTGGAAGGACGACAGGACGAGGAGGTAGAGTTGGGGGAAATGCGAGTCAGGGCTCGGCGATGAGATCATAATGTAAGCTCCGACCCATTATTATATTCTGAGTCGCCGTTCGAGCCGGAACGTGAGCTTGAGGTCGATGGAAAACGAGTCTAATATCCCGCAAGTCCAAGTAGGAGGCATCACCAGATCGATCCCCAGAAGAATCTTTGCAGGTTTGTTCGTCATGGGAAAAGAGCTGCCGACGCATACTTGAGCAAGATGGCAGAAAACTTATCTTACCTCATTGTTGCTCCAAAGACGACTCGCTGTGACCGTTTGTGGTGTTATTCATCTTGGACTGAAACTTCATGAACATCAACAACCCTGGTAACACTGCCAAGTCTTGCCAAGTTGTCGTTATCCGATCTCTTTTGCGAGCGAGTAAGAGACGCCGCTCGTAATCTGCAGAGCGTATCACGTTGCGGAGGTATTTGCATAATTCCTCATTCAAAGCGTCAACTTTATCTCAGCTTCCGTGATGCTATAACAGGGACCCCAAACTCGTAGTGTCCTCCGAACACTGAGGTATATAATTGTAAGACGCGACCTGATTTTAGAGTCCCACGCTTGCGAGTCTTTTCATACCTGCTTGTATGGTACATGACTTCTACTCTGCAGCCGGTGGTCCAACTTATCGAGATAAACAACTACGTGTCCCGTATGTTCTTTCAGATTGGTTAGCTGGTTATATCTCATTATCTTCTAGTTGCAGTCTTTACTGCTGTTGGATACGATTATAGTGGGTGGCATACGACCGTTTTCCGTTAACCGTGTTGAATAGATCATTTGTTCGAACCGGAAGTCCTTACATTTTCTGATGAAGCGAGTTGAGCTCAGGGCCATAGGGACGGTTGTCTGATAATCATCTTCAGATAAACTACATTTGGGACGGTTAATTTATACTGGATCACTTGAAGATTTTGATGTCGCCATCAGAACAAGAGGTGGACATGGGTCTCTACATTATTTGTTCTGGTACATATCTTTTCAATTTCTGGGTTACTTCCAGGTCAGATGATTTTTTTCATTGCAGGCTCGTTATTTTGGATTATCTTCTGTCATGTACGTTCTCGTGTGCTGTGATGAATATTAGCTGACAACGGGTCAATTTAATAGGATCAAGTCCCTCTGTATGTTTACCAGAATCGCATATATTTTTAGCTAACACAATGCAATATTCATTTCAGGGGGGAGCTCATTCGTTCCTGGTCGAATAAAGGTGATGGTTTGCACGCTCAATAGACTTCGTAAACGATAATGAGTATTTACTTCCCACAGGTGTAAGCGTATTTATATGCTACTATGATCACGTACCTAATCGGTTAATCAAAACCTAATAGTTGTAAGTTCGCCTGATCTTTTCAGCGAGTGCGCTGCTGAATGAGGCTTTAAAGGCGATGACACCTCCATTTTTACATCGTTTTCTAGCATAGTATTCTAGGGTGTTGCAGAGTGTGAGACTCCATGGTTGTTTTTGAATGTAACTGATATTTCGGCAGTGGCCATGATCCTCCGTGTCTGGGCTTTGTACAATCGCTCAAAATTCATTCTTGGGGTTCTCTTCATATTATATGCGATCGAAATCATTGCGTATCTGATCTCTTCTATCATTTCTGCCGTAGATATCCACAACGTAAATTTGGGTATGTACGTGATTGTTTCAACTCACGTTCATTGACGAGGAATGTGGTGCTCCCTGCGCTGTATTACAGTGTCTACCGGTCAAGTGTTCAATTTCTCATTTTGCACAACCGCGTCTGTGCCCTACATCAACACTATTCCAGACATCCTCATGAATAGTGCACAAATTACCCTCGGTGCACTAATGTGTCTACTTTTCCTTCTTCGATTCGTCAAGGAATCGCTGGAAGTGTACAAGACGTCGAAACAGTTTTCTTTCAACAGCTACATGGAACTGTTTGCGAGGGAAGGCATGATCTACTTTTTCGCGTCCGTCTGTCGTTTCAGGATACCCAATCCGTATACTTACTCGCGCGTCGACAGGATTCTGGCATACGCAATCATAGGCATCCTAGGCGATGCTGGAATCAATCTTACGAATGAATGGGTTTTTATTCTGCTTGCGGTCATGGAATATGTACCCCCGGTGACGTTGGTTCCGCGATTCATCTTGAACCTGCGCAGAATTTACGCCCGTAACTCACCTGGCAGAGGTGGAAGTGAGATCGATGCGGCATTTGGCTTATCGGGTGGTGACACGACTTTGAGCGTGATCATGTTTAAAGAGAGTGGACAGATGGAGGGGTCAGAAGGCGAGAAAATGGCGATGGATAAGGTGGAGGTGTGACAGATTTATGACAGACGTCACCTTCTGGTCCGCACCCTAGCGTATTTCGGAGTGCACGCGAGTACAAATTTCTAGTACATGTCATCGCTACCGTTTTGTTCTTCTGCATCTCCTCTCCCCGCACCTTCGCCGACTCCGACAGATTGTGTTACTCGGCATCCATGTATATCATTGCACACTTCTAACAGCTTCATCTCCCGATCCTCAGGTCTTCAGCTTCATGCCCCAGGCGCAGGTACTTTTCTGTCATTTCAACACTTGCTGCGCTGGACAATGATGCATAGCAGTTGGCTCTCCGCATCATTTTCCCGTTCGTCCTCAAATAAATCCCAAGCATTAATCCAGACATTCACATTCCTGTTGGAAGAGGTGATTGAATTTTTTGCATAGTTGGATTGGAGCTGGAGTACGTCTTTTCAATTTAGTCACGAGTTTCTCCACTCACTGAATTGACTGTTTCTAGAGTACGTGTACTGCAGTCCCCGCGCGCGTAATTCTAGGGCTAGAAGATCCTAGACCTCTTTTTTCGACTCGGTGAATCGGTGATTGGTTCAGATCGCATGCTCTTGCTGTGATGCCTCCCCTCTTAGTAGCTGTGCGTGCATCAGCTTGGCGTTTTCAATTATGTTGATAATATTTCAAAAGGCACAGCAACCGACTTTTTTTGTGGTACCAGCTTGATCTCTGGGACTGTCGCAGAAGGTGAGTCTTTTCCGTTCTACTTTGGCATCTGATTCACGCGAGCGACAGCTGCGATGATCCTTCGGTATCGGCATTCTATAACAACTCTAAGTTGACCCTTACAGTTCTCTTTGCGCTGTATGCTGTCGAAATCATTGCATGTCTCGCATCCCGAATGATTTCAGCCACTTTCATTCACGTTGCGATGTTAGATACGCAGAAATTTCGTCCGTTTTTTCCATCCCATGTCTGAGAATTGTCGCAGAGACCGTTCTCGACGACACGTTTCGCGTTACCACACCCATGTCCGACGCCAACCTGACATTCGGTACCCTCATGGACGGTGCTCAAATCGCACTCGATTTGCTCATATTCGCCCTCTTCATCCTCTATTTCGTCGCGGGATGGTGCAGAACGTACAGCGCGTCCGTCCAAACCCGTACGTTCGACTTTTCGTGCAAGAGGGGTTGATCTACTTTTTCGTGTGCGTCCTCTCACGCGTCCGTCGTTGGACGAATGCCTGCTCTCGCTGGTCCACATCGTCTGTCGACGGTATACTCGGATACGTGGTCATGGGTATACTAGGTGATACCAAATCCAGTTCGATCACCTTTGACGGGACGTGGGGATCAATCGACCTCGTTGGCGTGGTGGAAGGGTATCTGGTCCCAATCGTCCTTGTCCCCCGATTTATCTCGAACATACGGCGCATTTACCTACAAAAATCGTTGGTATCGACCGATATCGACACTGGGTTTAGATCGTCGTCGTCGTCGGACGGTGGCGCTGTGAGCGCAATCATGTTCGCAGATGCTGGCCGGAACGTTGTATAGGAAGGACGACGAGACGAGGAGATAGAGTTGGGGGAAATGCGAATCAGGGCTCGGCGATGAGATCATAATGTACATATGTAAGCTCCAACGTATCTTCTCGTATGACGTCGAATCCAGTCGTCGTTCGTACTGCAACCCTGAACTTAAGGCTGGCGGTAATTGAGTCTGATACCTTCCCGCGAACAGAAGGGGAGCTATTTTGACGCCATCCTGTCACGGCTCTTATCTCCGTGTCTAAAACTTTTCGGATCGTCACTCATGGCGAAGACATGTACATTGACCAGTTAGACAATCGACTTGAGGTTCCTAAAGTGAATTCAGTATTGAAAAAGACCTAATGCACCCTCGTTGAAAGTACAGCGTTGCGCATTTTACGTCATCGTCATCTCTACATCATGACCAGAATCACAAATTTTCCTCTCTTCTACCTGAATTTCTTCACCTTGTTCCATTTCTTCTGGTCCGTTTCGTCCAGCGTCGGCAAACACGATGGCGCTCCAAGTCCGACCAGCCTCATTCCCAGAAACGTTTGTGAGTCCGAACCCGGCGTCGATATTAGATCCAAGTCTTCCCTGAACATCGGTCGCGTACAGTTTCCGTAGGCTCAAAATGAGTCTGGGGGTAAAGGTGCACATAGGTATATAGATCATTGACCCGGATAGGATGAAGCGCCATCCGCTCGGAAGGATAGCCTCCACTTTCCATAGCAAATCCATAAGCGAAAACGATACCATGCCGACATTCGTTTCGCACGAGTGGAACAACAGGGAATCGATGGCGTGCGCACCAAAGAAAGTAAATGACACCCTCCCTCGCCATGAGCATCAGATAACGGTTTAGTTGGAATTGCTTCATCAATCTTTGCATCTGAGCTGCATCCTGGACGAATCAGATAACGACCAGCAGACACATCAGTGCACCGAGAACGACCTCGGTAACGTCCACGAGCACAGACCATGTCGGGCTAATGCTCCAACCCTGTACTGTAGTACACAAGTCAAGAAGCTCACTGCTGAGCACTGGGAAAAAGGTTTGCAATCATGCGTATTGTTATTTGATGCTAAAACAAAACACATGGCACACATACCGATAGATCCAACTCGAGCGCTAATTATCACAGTGATTGTACGAATCATCGTGAGGGACAGACGACGAAGAGTCTAGAAGCAATGCACCTGACAAATACAGTACAGATAGTACACACATACGCGATCCTGGATATCTCGGAGAACATCTCCCTTCCTGTGTCACCCCCGGTTAGCCATCACAACTACCACACGAAGCGAAGAAGTACCTTCTGTAGAGCCTTCGAAGAATTCTTTCGTCAATCGATACAGAGGTCAACGATAGTTTAACGTTCGGTCCTATCACGACCGCCACTCAGGCGGGATCTCTTAGCCAAAGCCAGCTTGCACGGTATTTGCAAACTTTTCTTGCCAATGCGCACATGTACATTCCTAAGCCATTGATTGAAATGCACATTTCAAGTCAAGTTGTTTTCTGACGGTGGTAGGAAATACCTTACACGTCCGATCTTGGATATCCTGGGTCAATAACGACATCGAGAACATATCTTGCCCAGTCATGTTCCCTTGGTGGGTTAGCCACAACGCAGACAGTTCATGCGACTCCCTATCAACATTATCAGAAGGCATGGTAGAAGTTCAAGATGGATACCTACTCATCTAAGTAACTGTTCTCGTTGTACGCGACTGAAACCTCCCGCACCCTCCTCATATCGCGAGGGAGTGAGGTGTGTCATACTAAGGGGATTCATCAATATCCAGTGACGACTTTAGGAAATGCGAGATTGTGACAGTTACCTTACACGATGATGGACACGCACGATAAGAGACCTCGATTGCTTGTTCACGAGATCAAACGAACTCAGCTTGGCCACTGCGTCGGTTGATGGTGACGGCAAACTCGACCATGTCCCATCTCAAACGGTGGACTAAAGAGCTCCGAGCGGACACGGTACACAAAAAACGGTATACCGATCAGTCTGGAATATTTTCGTAGGGTGAATGAAGCCCAACGTCCTCGAGAGTGTGAGTGCCCTGGTTGAGTGAGACGAAACACCAGTGGCAGGCGGAAAATAAAGTTGGTGGCGTGGGGCATCCATCAACATTGAACCGATTTTGTACATCCGACGCCGTGTGCAGAAACCGCCGACCGCACACGATAACAACCAGCTGGGAAGACTCTGTTCACCATACACATACACATATCTGTAAGCTGACACGATTCACACAAGATGTTTTGGTTGATGATCGAACGACAGTTCTACTTATCGGATCGACTTTGGGGGTATGTTAAGTTGTCAAAAAATGGCAAGTACCAAGTAGGAGGCATCACCTGATTGATCCATAAAACAGGAACTTCTGCAGGCTCGGTCTACGATGAGAAAAGGGTTGTCGACACATAAGCAAGATGGCGCAAAGCTTATCTTACCTCATTTGATTGTCCAAAGAGCGGTGCGGCTTAACGCAACGTTTTATGTTCGTTCGTGGTGTAATTCATCTTGGACTGAGACTTCACCAGCAGCCCTGGTGACACTCGCTCCCAAGTTATCCCCATACGCCATATTGGCGCAAGCACCGCCTTCTTGGCAGTGCACTCAATCATGCACTTTGTCGACGCTTTTACCGTCGAGTAAAAGACGCTGCTTGTAATTTGTAGGGCACATCACGTTGCAAAGGTGGTCCCCTTTGCATTCCTTATTCAAGCCATCAACTTTATATCTGCTTCAATGATACTGTAACAAGGACCCCAATCTCGTAATGTCTTCCGAACACTGGGGTATATAATTGCGATGCCATCTAGTTGTAGAGCCCCGAGCTTGCAAGTCTTTTCATACCTGCCTATACGGTACATGACTTCTGCTGTGCAGCCGGTGGTCCAATTCATCGAGTTCAATAATTATGTGTCCCGTATGTCTTTTCGATTCAGTTAATTGGCCATAGCTCATTATTATCCAGTTGCAATCCCTACCGCTATCGGATATGATTACAGTGAGTGGTATACCACTACTTTCCAACGACCGTGACGAATCGATCATTGTTGAACCCAAAGTTCTTACATTTTCTGACGAAGTACGTCGAGCTCAGAGTTGCAAAGGTGGTTGTCTGATGGTTTGTTCAGATAAACTACATTTGGGTCGGTTAATTTTTAATGGAAAAGTTGAATATCCTGATGTTCCCTTTAGAACAAGAGGTGGAAATGGGTCTCTACATTATTTGTTCTGGTATATATCTTTTCGATCTCTCTGTTACTTCCAGGTCGCATAATTGTCCCATTACAGGCTCGTTATTCTGGGTTGTCTTGGATCATGTACGCTCTCGTGTGCTGTAATGAATATCAATTGACGACAGGTCAATTTGATAGGGTCAAGTCCTTCTGTATGTTTACCAGAATCGTGATTATGTTTGGCTGACACAATGGTGATGATCTGACACGCAACTCAGTCCTCGCGTTCGTTCAACGGACTAACTTGATTACCTGACACGCAACTAGTTATCGATCGTATGTGTGAGCAATGTATCGTAACGTAAGGAAGAGAAACCATACCTCAGTCCTCGCGTTCGTTCAACGGACTGAGGGAAAGAAGGAAAAAACTATGGGAGGAACTTAATAGGGGTGACTAAGCGTCGTTACGACGATAAGAGAAAGAAAAAACGAAGTTGGAAGACAATGTACCAAAAAAGATACCTGGTGGCTAAGCTGCCTTATCGGAAGCTCCAACAAATGGGACATTCATTTCAGGGGGGAGTTCATTCATTCCTAGTCAAATAAAGGTGATGGTTTGCATACACGTTATGATTCGCATACGATAACAAGCGTTTACTTCCCACAGGCGTGAGTGTATTTACTACATACTGTCATGACCGTCAAGTGCCTAGTTGGTTGATAAAAATATGATAGATGTGAGTTCGTTTGATCTTTTCAGCGAGTGTGTTACTGAACAAGGCCTCAAAGGTGACAACACGACCATTTTTTCATCGTTCTCTGGCATAGTCTTTTGGGGTGTTGCAGAATGTGAGACTCCATTATTGGTTTTGAATATGACTGACATTTGGAGGTAGTGGTCATGATTCTTCGTGTGTCGGCCTTGTACAATCGCTCGAAACTCATCCTCGGGGTTCTCCTCGTATTGTATGCGATCGAAATCATCGCATATTTGATCTCTTGTATCATTTCTGCTGCGCAAATCCACAGCATCAATTTGAGTATGTACATGATCGTTTCAAATCGGTATGCATACTCGTTGACGAGAAATGTGGTATTCTCTGCGTCGTATTACAGTAACTAGCGATCAGGTGCTCGATTTCTCATTTTGCACGAGCTCGGCGGTGCCCTTCATCAACACCATCCCAGACATCCTCATGAACTGCGCACAAATTACCCTTGGTGCATTGATGTGTCTACTTTTCCTTCTTCGATTCGTTAAGGAATCGTTGGAAGTGTACAAGACGTCGAAACAGTTTCTTTCAACAGTTACATGGAACTGTTTGCGAGGGAAGGCATGATCTACTTTTTCGCGTCCGTCTGTCGTTTCAGGATATCCAATTCGTATACTTACTTGCGCGCCGACAGGATTCTGGCATATGCAATCATAGGCATCCTAGGCGACGCAGGAATCAATCTTACGAATGAATGGGCTTTTATTCTGCTTATAATCACGGAATATGTACCCTCGGTGACGTTGGTTCCGCGATTCATCTTGAACCTGCGCAGAATTTACGCCCATAACTCACCTGGCAGAGGTGGAATTGGGATCGACACGGCATTCGGTTTGTCAGGTAATGACACGACTTTGAGCGTGATCATGTTTGAGGAGAGTGTGCAAAAGGAGGGGTCAGAAGAACAGAATGACGAGGAAATAGAGATGGACAAGGTAAATGTATGACAGATTCGTGTTCAGCTACATGGATGAGTTACCTAGGCCATAACGTATTTCGGATCAATACTGAAGCACTCACATCTATATTACGTCATTGCCCATTTTCTCTGTCTGCATCTTTTTGCCTACACCCTCGTCCACTCTGACGGATTTCTTTGCTCGGCGTCCACGAATACCATTATACACTTCGATCAGCTTCATCTCCAGATCCTCGAGCATAGATACTCTTCTGACATTTTGACACTTGTGGCACAGAAGAAAGATACGTAGCAGTCGGCCCTCCGTATCGTTTTCCTGTTCGTCCTCAAAGTAATTCCAAGCATTCTGGACATTTCTGCTGGAAGAAATGGTAAATTGACTTTTTATAGAGTACGCATACTGTGATCCCTATGTGTGTACATTCAGGTTAGGATAAGAAGACCATAGGTCTCATTATTTTGTGACTCGTAATCATGCGCACGTCGGAGTGTTGGTATGGTGTGTCATTTACTTTCACATCTGATTTTTTTTTTAAATTCGCAGCCTCGATCAAGGGAGGAGATCCCCTAATTGGTGTTGAGTCCGCACAAAATGTAGCCTCGAAATTCGGTGGGTAAAGACGGGACGTTTGTGGATGTTGACTGGAACGAGGAATCGGAAAATTTATCGATGAGAAAGGACACGTAGATCAAAGAAAGAGAATCTTGGCAGGGATATGCGGCCATGCTGTTTAGTCTGATTTTCTTTCTGGTTGTATGGAAGGAAATGAACTATGGCGCTGAAAACCAAGGGCATCTGAGTCACAACACGTATTCACTTTCAAGAAGATGGTGTTTGTAAAGAGAAGGAAACCAAATACGCTCCTTTGATAACGTTTATATTAGTGTTGTACTTCAAGGAAACGATGATCCTGGAAGAGAAGTTGCGTAAACGGTAACACACATTTTTATCAGCAAGTTCTCATAATCTTACAAACCCACGCATGGAAGCAAAAATTGCTGCATGAGATGTTCTCAAAGTAGAACATGCCGAAGAAAAAGAGCGTGAGGATGAGTTAAAGCTGTTATGTTTTGGCTTCAACGTGCCTAGCACGATGTGATAAGCGCATCAGAATAATGTCAAATTACTTCATTCTGTCCCTGGAGTGATGTTCGAGTTCATGATCAAGTTTGGCATCTCTGCTTACTATCGTTGCCCAGATTTTCCGGTTACCATGAAATTGCTAGTGATAATTCTTTGTGGCATGGCTAGTACAAGCTTCTTTCATCTGTCTTTTAACTTCAGGTCAGCTCATGAAGCCTCGCGATGTTGTGCGACAAAAGGTTTCGGTTGTTTGAATCATTCAAACGCTGGCCTGATTCAGACCAAAAAGCTATAGCATTGACATTCACGGAATGCTTCTATCAAGATCATAGCCACTGGATAGTTACTATCTACACACAGCATACTACTAACAATAATTCCGGGTTAGTAAGTGTTTTGGTATATATTCCTCCAGCGTTGCCTCATAAGTAGACCCCCCAGGCACGGTTACAGTGAGCCTTGCTATCAGGTCCATGGCGTCTACACCGCAGCAAGTAGCTGCAAGCCTTCAACTGTCAGAATACGCGTATTGTATGGTCAACATTGATACTAGCAGATTTGTCCTATTTACCTTTCTATAACCTAGTTGCTATCTGGGCTGTCGTTGGGTATGATTACGGTGAGTAGTACCTGTTATCATTTCGTTGCAATTAACAAACATTGTATTATCAGTTCTCACTTTTATCCAAGAGGTACGTCTTGAATAGGTTTACAGTACTTGCTGACCGATATTTTTTCGCAGGTAGAACATGTCTGGGTCGGTAAATGACTTCCTAGGATGTTCATATGTCCTGACACTATAGCCCCAGATCAATCGGTGGACGAAGGTGTCTGCATTATTTATTCTGGTAGAAGTGTTTTGGTATCCGCCTACACGCTTAAAAATTAACCACTTTCGCATTAGGCTCGTTATTCAGGGCTATATTGGATAACGTATGTGCATCTTCAACAAAACATTGGCTGGCTCAAATCCTATTAATAGGTCCGATATGCTTTGTATGTACAATGACGACATGATATCATGGAGCTGATATACATACCTCAAAGTGACAGCATTTATTCCTGGCCCCGAAAACGTAATGTCCTATACCATAGCAAATCAGCATACACACTGAACAATGTTTCACTAGCTGTATGTTGTTGTTCCCCCCCTCCCGATACTGCGCTGATCGCCAGCTATCAACTTTTTATTACAAAGCTGTGAGTACCATTGATCAAAATTACTAAATTTATGTTTAGGAAAACATCGAAGGTATTGGAATTGGAATCTCTGACAATATTTCCAGCTTGATTTTTTGGGCGGCTGCAGAACGTAAGCATCAAACTCTGGTATTAACAATGTGGTTCACATTAGTATGCAGCTGCAATGATCCTCCGCATTTCGGCGCTGTATGATCATTCAAAATTCATCCTTGGGACCCTCTTTGTGCTGTATACAATCGAAATTATCACATTTTCTGTTTCCAACATTGTTGCCATTGTTTATGGCCTAGAAAATCGGAGAAACGGTGTGCATAGGATGGTTTTATGCATTACCTTTACTGACACTGACGTAGAGGAACTTGTTCAAACGATATTGATTGGCGTCACTCGTTGCGGGACTCCTCCGATGCCGTATGCGAGTTTCATTCTTGATGTTGTCATGAACAGTGTACAAATTGCCCTTGGCACATCGATGTGTCTCCTTTTCATTCTCAAGTTCATCGCAGAATTACGAGAAGTGTATGAAATGACGGGGTGTCGCCTGAATCGTTACATGAAACTTCTTGTCAAAGAAGGTACAATCTACTTTGTCGTGTACGTATTTCAGTTCTCGCATAATCCACAAAAAAAACTAACACATCACATCAGTATTCTGTCGTACGCGATCTTAGGTATTCTAGGTGACGCAAACTCGTTTCCCTCATCACAATGGGGCCAAATTGTTCTTGTCGCAATGGCGTATATACCCCCGGTCATTCTGGTCCCTCGATTTATTCTAAACCTGCGTGCTATGTATGCCAACGATTTGTCAGGGAGAGGTATAAATGAGGTTGACGCGGCGTTTGAATCAGCATTGAGATTGCGTACGCCCGTCGGTCCAATGATATTTGCATCTGCAGGACAAAATGAGGTGTCGGAGGAGGATAAAGATAGGGAAATAAGGATGGAAGAAAGGGAGATTTATAGAGGAGATGCTAACGCTTGACAACGGTGGTGGATATGCACATCTATTGTTTCACATGCCTTGCAAGAGTTCTTCATGTATGGTTTGCACCAAACTGATCACGTTATGACGTCCAAGGTGAGCCCTTGCTGTTTCTATTAGTGATGTTTAGGGCCTGGCTTGGCCTGAAAGCCCTGGCTTGGGCCTGGCCTAATAGGGCTTGGGCCTGACAAAATCAAAGCCAGGCCCTGACCTAAGGGCTTGGCCTGGCCTGGCTTGGGCCTGGCCTAGGCCAGG
>JBBPUN010000094.1:0-25336 GCA_038094715.1 Heimioporus punctisporus | reverse complement strand
GGTATGACGACCGGGGTCGTCGTCGACTCGGGCGACGGCGTGACACACATTATTCCCGTCTACTCGGGCTATTCCATCTCCCATCTTACCCGCCATCTCGACATTGCGGGCAGAGACGTCACCCGGTATCTGATCAAGCTCCTCCTCATGCGCGGATACGCCTTCAACCGTACCGCCGACTTTGAGACCGTGTGCGAGATCAAGGAAAAGCTGTGTTATGTCAGATGAGCCTGAGTCGAATGTATCCGATCTATCGCGGTAGACGCATCGTGCTAGCTTCGATCTCGAACTGGATCACAAGTTATCCGAGGAGACGACCGTGCTCGTAGAAAGTTATATGGTACGATGCCCTGTTCTGCGTCCTCCAGTCGCTCATCCTGGGGACTAGCTCCCAGATGGTCGGACGATCAAGGTCGGCTCGGAGCGGTTCAAAGCACCCGAGTGCATGTTCCAGCCGCACCTGGTCGATGTCGATCAACCGGGCGTGGCAGGCATGACCTCGTCCTTGTTTACTCGATCTTGCCTACCTCTCTTTTCAGAGATGCTGTTTGAAACGATTCAGGCTGCAGCGCTCGGCATTCGCTCGGAACTGTGCAAGCGCATCGTTCTCTCCAGCGGGCCGAGCATGTACCTTGGTCTACCGAGCCGTCTCAAAAAAAGAAATAAAACAACTCTATCTGACGCGCGTGTTGAGCGGGGATCCGTCTCGGCTCAACGTACGTCGTCGCTTGTGTTATGTTTGGGGGAAAGACTGAAACGTTCGACTGTAGAAGTTCAGGATTCGGATCGAGAATCCGCCGAGGAAATACACGGTGTTTTTGGGTGGGGCTGTATTGGTGGACATTATGAAGGGTCGGAATGATTTTTGGGTAACAAAGGAGGAGTGGTACGAGCAAGGCGTGCGGGCGTTGGACAAGTTGGGGAGAGGGGGAAATTGACGCGCGTCATTGGGGGGCGTCTTTGCAGGCGATAGTACAAAATGATGATGATCGATGACCTGTCGCTCGATGCCACAATACGCATGCTTCAGTAGGCATTTTATACTATTGGGAAAGAGTACGTTGGTTTAGTTCATCCGTCGAACTTGAGCTTTTAATACCGGTGATAAACATTAGCGTTGAATCATTCGAAATGGCTTGCTGGCATCTGCTAGAAATGTGCGTAACCACGGTCTCACGGCGAATTCGATCCGTACATTACTGCATAAGGACTTGGAAGTCCCTTATCACGTCATAATGAGTAAGTACTTATGTGGAATGTTGCGAAACAAACAAAGAAAAACATGTTTGATAGGACATACTACTAGGTATGACCACGGCCTAACCTGACTTGGTTGACGGAAAAGTATTAGCAGAGTGTTGGAGCAATCAAAGAGCACAAAAATCTCGTGAACGAGAATTCACAAGGTGAGTCCAATACTGTACTTGCACCGTAGCCTGAAAGAGTGCGGTGAACCTAGGGCAACTGCACAGCCAGGTTACCCCTGGGAGGCAGGTTGCATGACACCGACTGCGCATACTGTACTAATTCTTCGTGTATTATATGGCATTATATTGGGCTTATCTGGCATTAATCGACGGTGCCATTATTACGACGATTGGCATGTCAGGAACCGCTTGTTTCAGCGATGTTAGGAACCACTCATTTCAGTGATGTAGGAACCACCTGATTCTGATCGTTCGGCGAGTGTGTGATCATCCACTAATCAAATTTCTTGATGGCCATCGATAGCTCTTGTATTCGCTCACAGCTTTCCAACTAGGCCACATCTTCATGGTCGCGATGGACCAGGGGATATATAATATACACCATCATTGACGCTCTCGAGCTCGAGTTTCCGTGATCTCTCCACTTCAAAATGTCGACAGATCAAGGGCTTCCACTCTCGTTAGCATTTTCGTTCTACGGCCCGTTTTACTTTGGGATGATCTTGTCTACGGCGCTCTTTGGCGTGTCGTGCATGCAACTGTGAGTCACCGTCGCTTTTTCGTTCGGCCGAGTTAGTTGACAGGCTCGACTAGATTCTTTTACAATGTCCAGTGAGCGCCGCTGTTTTTGGTTCCGCGTCCGTCCGTTCCATCTGCTTAGCTATCCAAACGATCCGGCGAGTATGAAGTACTTTGTGAGTGCACGCATTCGTCGGTCGATCCGATCGTCGCCAGTTGACGGTTTTCGTATCAGGTGGGGGCGGTATGGTAACACCCGTGTTTCGCGCCCGTCCGAGCCGTCGATAGCTGTGCTCATTGCCACGGTAGGACGCTCAACGCGGTCCATCAAGCCCTCGGAACGTCTGGAAGTGCGTTTATATCTCTTGTCGCGGTCGGAATGTCATCGTTATTGGCTTTGGGGGGCAGCGTGCAAGTACGTTATGGCGGGCTTGTCAAATCCAGCTTCGTTTTTGAACGGGATTCCGTGCGTCGTGTTCCTATTTTCTTCTTCCCATTTTCTTTTTCTCATACGTTGGGCGATCTCCCGCAGTGACCTCGTCGTGCGTTTAATCGAGCACCGTCCAAGTGGCTCCACTGACGATGTGTGTTAGTTGGAGTTGCCTTTTACGGTATGTTGGCAGTTTCGAGGTCCGGCTGGGGGAACATACGTTGATGGACCTGAATTTATCGAGGTCATGGTGACGCTCCCTTCGCAAGGCTTTTTCGTGTACAGGATCTATATCTGTGCGTTTTCCATACGTTTTTTTTAAATTCACGACCGTGATTTGCCTTGACAGTTAGCGAGAGGAATCTCGTCGTGTCAATTATATGGGTAGGTCTATGAGAACTGTAGCTTTCGTACCTATTTTTTTGGCCTAGTTCCTCTTGGCGCTCCTTCAGCTCGGTAAGACCAACATTAGACATGAAGATGGGCATAGCTGATCGCGTCTTCCTCGTAGTGGTTGCGCTCAGTGAGGCACCGTTGACCGTTCATGTCCACGAATGCTGATGTCGCTGTCGCTAGTCTGGACCGGAAAATCGTTGTACATGGAACACGGGTGTGCTTTGACTCCGTCTCCTGTCGTAGGTCTCCGTTGACCGCTTTTAAAGGTACCGTGTCTGTCATTCCTATAAACGATATCAACGGGAGTGAATCCGAGGTAGAGGACCAGCAAACTAGGACGGACGTGCTCTTACAGTCTGATCGTTTTTCTTCTAAGTTTTTGATCACCTTGGTGTTTGCGATCGGTGCTGGGGTGGACGTCTTGATCGCGATGTCGATGTCGTATTTGCTTGTGCGGACGCGCGCTGCGATCAGTTATGCTAGGTAGGATCAGTTATATGTATTATCTTTTTTGACGCAACGCTGACCTATATGTGCGTATTTTTCCTTAGAACGGCGCACATCTTGCAACGGCTCATTGTATTTTCGGTCAACACGGGCGTTTGGACGGCACTGTTTGCGCTGTTGACGCTCATTCTCGTACGTTCTAGACGCCGGTCGTTACGTCCTTTCTATATAGTGTGGCTCACAACTCACCCACTCCACCACAAAGCTGCACGTGTTTCCGAAGAATTTTCTGTACGCTATGTCAGGCGCGCCGGTATGTTCGGTCTACTGCAACACGCTACTCGCAAACTTGAACGCGCGGCTGTATATTGGCGGTGCGGAGATGACGGAGGTCGTCGAGACCGACTTGTTCTTGAACGGGTACGGGAGTCGGACGAGCAGAGCACGGTCACACGGGTCGTTTCACCTCCAACAGCAGGCGCCATCTCAGAAGCCGGCGTGAAGGGAAAAAGAGAGAAGGGGGAGGCGACATAGACCGGTTACTATATTTATTCCACGTATTCATGGCATTATGCTCTTTTCCGACTCGGGTCAGGCGTCTTTTCTCACTGTCAAGTTGGATCGTTTCTTGCGTCTGTCAGGAATTATTACGCCGACACTGACGTCATCACTCCCACAGGTCAACGAATGCGTTCGTGGAGAGCTGATCTATGGAATTTGCTAGCCATGGCCGATGGTAGAAACACTGAGACAGGCGGGCACGAGAAAACTGGGCCACTGTGCTCTATTCGGATGACGAGGACGTACTGGTACAAAGTGCGATTGTTACTCACCACG
The DNA here is from genome assembly GCA_038094715.1 of Heimioporus punctisporus. NCBI lineage: Eukaryota > Fungi > Basidiomycota > Agaricomycetes > Boletales > Boletaceae > Heimioporus > Heimioporus punctisporus. The sequence continues at coordinate 21,280 of JBBPUN010000094.1, read as the reverse complement.
TGACTAGACTAGTAACTCATTTCTTCAATCTTCACGTGACCTGTGACACTTTGCCGACGCAACAGGTTCGATTTATATCCGGGACGCTTGGATTCTTGGTAGCTGCCGTGGGTGGCTCGTTTTTCGTGTTCGCGCTGATTTGTGCGACTCGCAGCTAGCATCTTTGTTTCCAGTCGGAGTATTCATCGCTCGCTCTATCATCCATCATCCATCCTTTATCCCCCGGTGTGGCGGAATGACCTATCTGCCTTCCTCGCCCCGGATTACATCGTCGCGTGCTCGTTTCGTCGACTTGCTCGTCTCTACTACTGTCTTTAGAACGTCCCTGAACCCTGGAGGACGTCTTGCACGACCGTTTCGCCCTGCGTTTCATCTAGGTCGCCCAGAGTCGCCTTAGGTGAGATTTTCTCCTCCTTTTGTTCTGGTTGTTCCCTGACTTGTTCTGGTGCGTCCAGTGGATCCTTCGGCACGTCTCGTCTATCCTTAATCTATATCAACGCTCCCATTGCATCCACTTTGACTCGCGAGTCACCTGACTCGCCTGGGACAGACTTTGGTGAGTCTCCCCCCTCTGTGCACTCCAGTTATTCGCTGACTATAGGGTTTGCGAGGAGTTCTTCAGCCTCTTCCTGTCCTCCTCCTCATGTTTTTTTTTGCAACGCAAAGGTAGGGTAGTGGTAAGGACGATGGTGAGGGGTGGAGACGAGCGTGAGACAAGAGTGATCAAGTGAAGTGGCGACGATGACCGCGTTAGTTGCAACGCGAGGGCGAGGGTGAGGGCGGAGACAGGGGATAGAGGTGAGGGTGGGACGAGAGGGAGAGTGGTAAGCAAGACGGCGGCGACGACTGCGTTATGAGTACGAAGAAGACGGTGAGGGATGACATCAGTGAAGTACACCACCTTGATGTAGCTGAATCAGTCGCATCGACGGTGAAAATAAAACGTACTGTCCGGCGTTGAAATTGGAAATTTAAGAGGCGGATGGGGGTAGGGACAAGGACGGAAGTGGTTGATCGGGTGGGTGGACATGATGGCTGTCGGGTGCAACATGGGTAACAGCAACGACAAAATATGCACGATCGTGCACGTTGTCTGCTCTGTGCTGATGACAAGAGCAGGAAGGCGAGGGTGGAATCATCGACACGTCCGATGCGTGATGCGTGTCCTAGGCATGCGCACCCTCAAGCTTGGTGCTTGTGGACTCGTCCCTGACACCCTCGCCGCTGGCACCCATGTGGCTTCCGCTACGGTCGAGCCACAGTACGTTCACTGGCGCTACTTATGGCAGGTAGTTGGATGGAGCTAGGACGCGTCAGATCACGTGATTAGCGACATGTCACCCCGAGTCCGTGACGGAATCATTCGTTGAAGATGTGAGCGCGGAGTTCTCGCCAACAACCTCTCTTTCATGGATTCCATCCAGTCCTTGGTCAGCACCATTCAACTGACCAATTGCTCAGCTAGTGAGTATAATCTTGTGTGTTGCTTTGCTCACAGTTGGTCACAATGATGTGTCTTCCCAGTCGTGGTTCTCACCGCGATCGGATATGATTATAGTGAGCGAAATATTCCCACCTTTTTCATTTCTCTCAACATAGTTTACAGTCCTTACATTTAAAGATGAAGTGCGTCTGTCTGGTTCACTGAGCAGCTAATGGCATAACCGGAGCCGCTACAGGTGGAATATATTTGGGTAACAGGCACGTTCTTCCAGACAATCACACTTGCTGACATGACTTCAGAATAAACCTTGGACATTTGTGTCTTTATTATATTTAAGCGTATATATTCCGGCCATCTTCGGCATGCTGCGCAAAGTTGATTTTTACTATTGACATCCAGATTCGTTACCTCGGTTCAGGTGCTGCCATGTATGTCCGTTTCTACTAACCGAGGACTACCACTGATATCGACCTTTTTTTTTCCATTTGTAAGGCTCTTTGTCTTAAGTGCGTCAAAACATAACGTTTCAATTCCCTGAAACTGAATAATCTTCCGAAAGCGGGGAGTTCTTTTTTTCCTGGTTCTTCAAAGGTAGTACCCTTGATTTATCGGATGGAAAACGAATCCTGACTGACTGTAGGCGTACGTGTTCATTTCGCACTTTATATATTAACACCTTAACGTTGATTGTGGTCAGTTGTAAGTACGATAATTTCTATTGTCCACTTTGCTCAAGTAGGCTTTGAAGGCGCTGCAAGTGTTATGTTTTCTGATTGGGCTCTCTTGCTTTTTTTCGCTGCTTCGGAACGTAGGTTTTTAAGTGTGACCTAGTTGATCCAAAGCTCATGAATAAACATAGTGTCAATGATCTTCCGTTTATGGGCATTGTACCATGGGTCGAAGTCGATCCTCGGGGCCCTTCTTATATTATATGCCGCTGAGATCATCTCATTTTTGGTGTATTGCATCCAGATTACTGTCCAACCTGCAAATGCTGGTACGTAACTCTTACCTTCTGCGTCATGCACTACATGTCCTCCAAACCATGTAGCAACTGCCATTCAAATACTTGACTATTCGATATGTGCCGTGAAATACAACCCTCTCACATCAAACATAGTCGCGGACGTTGCCATAGTCGTACTCGGCACATTCATGTGCCTTCTCCTCGTTGTGAATTATGCAAGGGAGTCCTCCCGAATGTACAAAGAAACGAGAAGGTTCCCTACGAATCGTTATATTAGCCTTTTTATGACGCAGGGCATGGTCTATTTTCTTACGTAGGTGTACTTCCTATTTTTGTGCAACCAGGCTGACCATTATATAATTGATGTTTGTATAGAATCTTAATATTTGCGCTCATCGATTTGCTTTATATTCTCCGAGACCTTCCATTGAGCGGATGGAGAATCATACTAGTTGAGATCGTGGAAATTATACCTTCATATACGCTGATCCCCAGATTCATCTTGAATCTGCGGAGACTCTACACGCGAGAAAAAGATGGAGCTAGGATCGACGCCGCTTTCGGTTTTATATCGTCAGCGGATACTGCCGTGAGCGAGATGATGTTCGCGGACAGAGATCAGAATCACGAGTCAGAAGAGTGGCAACAGGACGACGAAATAGAGATGCAATCATTAGAGAGGTACCCGGGCTAATAGCAGTGGACATTCTCGTCTTACTTTGAAATTACATTTATGAAGCAATAAGGGTGAACTGTTCCCTGCATTCAGCTCGTTCGAGTGTTCGGGAATGATATGAAACCTGTATCAAAATGGTTCCCGATAACATGTTAATTCTGCCGTGATGCCCTGCCACAAGCTGACAGAATCAGAAACGACAGTATTCACCCGAGGGCCGTGTGCTAAATGGAAAACAGACCTTGCGTAGGAAGTCTCGTAAGGTGAGAACATGGACCTGGTAGGTTACCTCACAACAACAAAAATGAGAAAAACGTGCACCTAGCTAAGTATACATGTGTACAGTGCAGCGCTTTCCAAGTGAAGTCGTGGGTTAACTTTCCCGGAACCCCGGGATGCCCTGTCCCTCAGTTAGATGGTGGATCACGAGATCGCGAGATGGCTCGATCCGTGCCCGTGTTTGTGCTTGTTTGCTTTGGCAGCCGATCACCCCTGCGTTATTGTCTTTGCCACCGAAGGAAATGATGTCCTCGTTCTCGAGTTGGCCTATGGCGTGCCTCTGTGGGCCAGCTTAAAGCGTAGACCACATCATGCCATCGCACCTTACCAGTCGCGTGTCATGAGGATGACATTTCGATATAGAACACCTTGCATTTGGCATTGCTACACCTGGTCGGAGCCACCGACCAAAATTCCAATGCTGTGTCTGAGAAGTTCTTTTTCGCCAGGGGCTACAAAAGCTTACAACTAAAGCTGGAGGCTGTACTTGCACGTCGTGCCACTGTGGGATGCGACTTGGTATCAGTAGGTAAGCGGTCTCGCTTACGAATATGTTTTGTTCCTGCCCAGCATGTCTGCGTATTTTATACCGTGGCGGAACACCTTGAAGTTGTTGCCGCCCTCTCGCCCACAAGCCATCTTTCCAAACGTGCCTTCTTTTTCATGGATGCTACTATACAGTATGTGGTCAGCAGCATTCAGCTGACCAATTACTCGGCCGGTAAGTCACCAATGTTAATCTTGCGTGGTCAGTCACACTGATCACGACCGTGTCTCCTTAGTCATGGTTCTCACTGCGATCGGATATGATTATCGTGAGTAAAACGTTTCTGTCTTTCCAGTTCGACAAGCCTCAGGGCAGTTTATAGTCCTCACATTTGGAGATGAGGTAGGTCTTACTCATACATTGAGCAGCTTGTGGCTTAATCGTCGTTACAGGTGGAATATATTTGGGTAAAAGACGTGTCCTACAAGACAATCGTACCAGCTGACGTGGTTTTAGAATAAACCCTGGACATTTGTGTCTTCATTATTTCTTGTCGTACGTATCCTAAACATCCTTGACACGTTGCATAGAGCTTATTTCCATCTCGGAACTTCAGATTCGCTACCTTGGCTTATGCGCTGCCATGTACGTCCGTTTCTGCTAAAATGATAATGATCATTGATATCAACCATCTCTCATTTGCCAGGCTTTTTGCAATTAGTGTGTCTAAACATAATACTTGCCTCCTCTGAGCTGATCCATATTCTTAAAGCGGGGAGTTCATTTTTCCCAGGTTCTTCAAAGGTTTGCACTCTTGACTTAACTGATTGAAAACGAACACTGACAGATTGCAGGCGTACGTGTTTATTTTGCATTTCGTACATCGACATCTTAGCGTTGATCATGATCAGTTGTGAGCGCGGTGATCTTGCGTTTCCATTATCTACTCTGCTCAAGTACGGCTTAAAGGTGCTGCAAGCGTCATTTTTACCGATTGGGCACTTTCATTTTTCATCGCTGCTTCAGAATGTGAGTTTTCGAGTGTACTCTTTTTGATCTGAAGTACATTAGAGATATAGTGTCAATGATTCTCCGCATATGGGCATTGTACCGTGGATCGAAATTGATCCTCGGATCTCTTCTCACAGTCTATACCGCCGAAGTTATTTCATTGTTGGTCTATAGCATACAAATCACTGTCCAACCCGCGAATGCCGGTACGAAATTCTTGCCTTCTGCGTTATGCACTACATGTCCTCCGAACCGTATAGCAACCGCCATTCAAATACTCGACTATTCGATTTGCGATGTACAATACAACCCTCTCACTTCAAACATAGTCGCGGACGTTGCCATAGTCACACTTGGCACACTCATGTGCTTTCTCCTCGTCGTCAGCTACGCTAAAGAGTTCCTTCGAATGTACAAAGAAACGAAAGGTTTTCCTACGAATCGTTACATAAGCCTTTTCATGAAGCAAGGCATGGTCTACTTTCTTACGTGTGTGCATATCTTATTTCTATACCGCAGCTAGGCTAATCATAGATAATACTTGCTAGTGTCTTCATGTTCGCGCTCATCGATTTACTGTATATCCTGGGAAAAATTCCGTCAAGCGGATGGAAACTCGTCCTTGTTGAGATCGTGGAAAGTATACCTTCATATACCCTGATCCCCAGATTCATCTTGATTTTGCGGAAGCTTTACGCGTACGATATGCGAGGGAAAGATGGAACCAGGATCGATGCCGCGTTCGGTTTTATATCGTCAGCTGATACTGCTGTGAGCGAGATGATGTTCGCGGACAGAGATCAGAACCACGAGTCGGAGGAGTGTCAACAGGATGATGAAATACAAGTGCAGCCGCGAGAGGGAAACCCATAACGATAGCAGGGGGTAAAGTTTGTTTTCGAGTGGTGCGTTCTCGTTTCTCTCAGTTTCGTGCAGTTTGACGTGCAGCTTAGAGCAAAAAAAAGTGAACCGTAATATTCAACCAACTATATATATTCGAATGTGTAAAAATTAGCTGGTCGATGGGCTTTAAATGAGCAAACGGTGTAGCACTACACCGTTCGTTCAATACACAGGCTTTTGATTATTTCGACACTGTAAGGTCAGTGCTGTTAGACTCAGCCTTGCACTCCACCGTGTACAAACGTGCTTGGTAAAAGGATCACAGCCATTCGAACATCTCAGTCAGTTACGCGATGCGTGAGAACCCGCTGTCGTCAACTCTTCCTAGCGTTTCCTAATTCTCTTCATACCTTCAACTTTTCTTTTTGATTCCGAGGATAGATTTGGCTGACACCAACGACATACCATACTAGTCTGAAAGCGAATTAACCTCGAAATATTCCTCACCAGTGATTGTTATCGTGTCGAACCTAAAAGCCGAATTCTTCCACTCGGACATGAACGGTCACCCCCTGAAATCCGACCACGCGACCAAATCCAAAACCTTGTCCAGTACGCGAGCGACTCCACGGACAATCAATCTAGATGCCGCTAATAGTCGTGCATGAAACACTGCCCTGCTATTCGGAATGCCTAAACGGATCGAAGGTTTCCTCCGCGTCTGCTCCGCTGTTTTCCGCTCCCTCGCCTTATCTTACCTCTGTATCGTTTCGGATATGTCTGCAAACATCCCTGCGGACAAGGCAGAACTTCTGGGGTCGCTACTTGAAGGGATCTTGTACGGTAAGTTGATTTGGTTTGGCAAGAACACACCCCTAATACGTGAGCCAGGCTTCTCGGTTCTGATGTTTGGAGGGACGCTCTGGCAGCTGCTGTCGTCTCGTGAACGATCCTCTCCCCGAGTGAACATTAAAATATTCATTGCAGCTTGCTTGTTGTTCCTCATCAGTACAGCGGTTCGTGCTCATCGCTTTCAGACATCAGAAGAAGATTGACTTCCTAGGAAATACAGCATGTCGCGATCGCCATCATAAGAGTGATGCAAGGTTTAATTTTTTACCGGGATACCTTCCCGGGAGGTCCCATCGCATTTTTCTCCGACTGGTCCCAATGGACGTTTGTGTACATGAACGTTCTCTATACCGCACAGTCATTGATAGGGGACGCCGTTATAGTGGGTGTCATTTTTTTTACTATAATACAAGGGATATCTGACTGAATTGACAGCTTTATCGTTGTTATGTGGTGTGGCAATCGAAACTTGTCATGGTCTTGCCTGTTTTACTTTGGTGCAGTGCTGGTGGTACGTGCCGTTCCTTCTTTTCGGCGGCCGAAAGTGAAGAGGGCGGATTTTCAAGTGACCGGATTTGTAAGTCCGTATGTTGCATCGAGAACACCCCAAGACGAGACAAATCTCTTTGCTGGTGACCTTGGGCGATGGATCAAAGGATTTTGCTCTTTGACGTTTGCGACAAATGTATTGACCACATGTATGCACTCTTCGTTGAACGTAAGGCGTATTTCTAACCCTCTCGTAGTCCTATTGGCTTCTCGTATATGGTGTGTCGACAAGAGGGTCGCCAAGTTGTGTAGTCGCTCAAGATCTCAGATGCGACGAATCTTGCGCATCATCGTCGATGCAGCCATGGTTTATTTTCTCACCCTTTTGGCGATGCTTGTCAGTTTTGCTCTCGAGTCCAACAGTCAGCTCGCGATCTTGGACGGGGTCTGTCATATTCTCTCGAGTGAGAAAAAATTGCTGATATGTTTGATGTTTAGATTGTGCCTATCATTTCCATCGCGTTCTACACGGTTATCGTTCGAGCCGGGCTGGCTCGTCGCGAATATCAGACAATGGAAGTGAGCTCCTTCTCGTTTGCACTGACCGGGAACGATCGCGGTACCACCACATCACCAACAGAGAACCAGGACACAAGTTCATTTGGAATTGGAGACACGAACGGTTCGTTTTATCCGATGACCGCTACGCGGATGAAGGCACGACAAAATCCAGACGCGATCGAGGCGGTCTGATTTCGTTCTCTACAAAAGCTATGTTTCGCACGCGATATATCGTACTAAATCATGTAATTAGGCAACCTTTTGTGACCTTATTTTCGATCAACTCTCGACTTCTCCGTCGCCCTTTTTGTCACCCGGATCCGTTCCCCGCACACCTTCGTGCAGGACCATATCTGTGATCTTGGTCATTCCTGCTCGTCTGACTTCATCGTCGATGTTGTCTGTGGTCTGGGGCGCTCGACGGGTGTGTTCGGTGGGCATTTTATGTTGCCCGTTCGCTGTCGTCGACTAGTGTCTCGACATCATTTTTGGTATGCAGTAGGTGGCTGCGTAGTGTGATTTGTGGGTATTCCTCAGCACTGGTGTGCTGTGTTTGAACTTTGGGCTATGCTCGTCGTGTGGCAGCTCCTTACGCAGACTTCGCTAGCCTTAATCTTTGTGTCGCTCCCAGTGGTGGATTGACTCATATAGATATGTTGTCTCAACTCTTGGTAGGCTTCGGGGTTTCTCTGGTCTCCTTGACTGAGCTCTTGCGTCGTATGCCTTGTGACCACACTTTCTACGTGTTCAAGCGCTGCCACATACAGTGTGCAGGTTCTCGTGGGGTACTGACACAATAACACAGTACAATTTGTAGTATGTAGTTTGTAAAAGGCTACGACTAAACTACACAGAGCTATCAAGTAGCAACACGCATGTGGAACAAGGTGACGAACGCACCGAAAGCAATTACTTATGTAAATTCGGACATTGTATGAGTCACCGGCCAACACTTGAAACCCGATCACGTGACCAAATCCAAACCTCGCATCTTGTCCTATACGAGTGATTCCGCAGACAATCAGTCTAGTTGCCGCTGACATGATGCTCTGCTATTTGGAATGGATAAATGGACCGCGTGTTTCCTCCGCGCTTACTCCCCTGTTTTTCACTCTTTTCCTTTATCTTACCACTGTTGTATCGTTTCAGACATGGTCGCCAACGTCCCTGCGGACATGATAGAACTTCTAGGCTCGCTACTGGAAGGGATCTTATATGGTAAGTTAATTTAGTTTGGCAAGGACGCATTCGTAATATGTAAGTAAGGTTTTTCGCTTCTAATGTTTGGAGGGACACTCTGGCAACTGTTTTCATCTCGGGAACGATCTCCTCCTCGAGTGAACCTTACAACACTCGCTGCAGCTTGCCTGTTGTTCCTCATTAGTACAGCAGTTCGTGCCCATTGCTTTTAGACATCGGAAAGAGATTAACTATCTAGGAAATGCAGCATGTTGTGATCGTCGTCATAAGAATCGTGCAAGGTTTAATTCTTTACCGAGACACCTTCCCGGGAGGTCCCATCGCATTTTTCTCCGACTGGTCCCAATGGACGTTTGTGTCCATGAACATTCTCTATGGTGCACAGTCATTGGTAGGGGACGCCGTCATAGTGGGTATCGTTTTTTACGACGATGCAAGGGGCACCTGACTGCATCGACAGCTCTATCGTTGTTACGCAGTGTGGCAATCGAAACTTGTCATGATCTTGCCTGTTTTACTTTGGTGTGGTGCTGGTGGTACGTGCTGTTTTCTTCTTCGGCGGCCGAAAGTGAAGAGGGCGGATTTTCAAGTGACCGGATTTGTAGCTCCATATGTGGCATCGAGAACGCCCCAAGGCCAGACAGATCTCTTTTCCGGTGACCTCGGGCGATGGATCAGAGGATTTTGCTCCCTGACGTTTGCAACAAATGTATTGACCACGTGTATGCACTCTTCGTTAGAACGCAAAGCATATTCTGACCCTCTCATAGTCCTGTTGGCTTCTCGTATATGGTATGTCGACAAGAGAGTCGCCAAGTTGCGTAGTCACTCGAGATCTCAGATGCGACGAATCTTGCGTATCATCGTTGATGCAGCCATGGTCTACTTTCTCACTCTTTTGGCGTCGTTGATTACTCTTGCTCTCGAGTCCAACAGTCAGCTCGTGATCTTGTACATGGTCCGTCATATTCTCTCGGGTAAGAAAAAAATCTATTGATATTTTGGCTATGATGGTTAGATTGTGCCTATCATCTCCATCGCGTTCTACATGGTCATCGTTCGAGTCGGGCTAGCTCATCACGAAAACCAAACGACGGATGCGAGCTCGTTCCCGTTTGCACTCGCTGAAAACTGTCGCAGTACTATGACATCGCCAGCAGAGAACCAGGACGCAAGTTTATTTGGGACAGGAAGCACGAACGGTTCGATTTATCTGATGACCGCTACGCAGATGAAGCCCCGACAAACTCCCGATGTGCTCGAGGCGATTTGATTTCGTTTAGCAACGTTTCACACGCGGTATATCGTACTGAACTATACAATCCCTTTTGCGACATCTTGGTATACCATTCTCAGTTCCATAACCCCATGTCTCTCCAAACTACCATCATGGGATCTCAAGCATTGATAATACACCTCAAAGTTTTTTTTTTCTTCGGATATCTCACTAGTTCCGCCTTGTACGGCGGGGTTGTTCCACCGGGATTGCGAATCATTGGATTGTTTCAGAGATGCAAATATATCCCTGTCAAGAGGTGAAGGGGCGTCTTGAACTAGATTACCTATCAGTTAGACGGTAAACGCATCGGCGAACGTGTACACTTGCGATCACACCCGTCCCGTTGATTTTGATATAGCTACCATCAACGTTATCCTTTTCTTTCTTCTCTCATCCGGACCATGAGCAAATTTTCGACTCGTTCACGATGCCATCAACTAGTCGGGACCGGACGGAACCGTGATGACCGCTATACGCTCCTCCTGGCAGGCTTGGCCATCAAGTCCAGATCCAAGTGTTCAAACCCACGCGGTAGATGGTAAATTATTCTAACCTTCCTAAGATCTCTCCAAATGCGAGATATTTTGTCGAGTGTAAAAGAAACAGTATCATATCCCGCTTTGAAAGCGGCGGGTGTCTATCATGTTTTGTTTTCGATTACGAAAGTCAAAAAACCTGAAACTGAATCCAATTTATCGCTCGGGAGGGTTCGGAACACCCACGCACTCAGCCATCAGCTCCACTCAGCTACAATGGCGACCGATGAGTATATGTAGCAATACCTGAATCACCTTCGTATTACTAACCTCCCTGTCAGCATGGTCTTGATCACGAACTTCATGATCTTCGCCGCCGCCGCCATGATGGTGTTTGGAACACCTGCAACAAGTAAAGTATGGTAGCTTTTTACATTGTTAGGTTAAGGAAAACAGCTTATAAGTTATAACCTCTTTTCTACAGGATACCGGTCTCGCTGAAAATCGAAAACATTGTCCCTCTTCGCTCTGTTGTCTTGATGATAGTAAGCGTCCCTTTCGTCCCTGCGAAAGTCCGTTACCAAGTAAAGCAGACTGTTACGGAGACGCTTCCTCATCCAATGATGGGACATGCACTAGGGGGAGATACAAGCATTGTTACTGCACATATGAAACGTGTGATGACCTTTGATTATCTGTGGATCCCAGAAAGGCACTTGTAGTCGACTCCAGTCGATTGTGTATGAAGTACCAGAGGAGACGAAACAAACCGTAGTAATGATGTGTGTGATCCTGTGCCGCGGGAAAGATATTTATTATGCACCTGCCAGTGGGACGACTCGGATGTACATGAAGTGGTTAAGTTATGTACATAGAATCACGTGAGAGTGCGCACCACGTCTTAGAGAGACAATAAACCACTTACGGAGCATTTCTGCCGGCGAGATGAGTTCTCAGATTTCGGCATAGTAATCAGCATCTTTCTACATGAAAATGGCATTTTAAAAATCTCAGCTTAGTCTCTTTTTTTGCCCTTCGACCTATGGTATGTGGATCACATCTATCTCAGCTTGGACAGCGATGAAGTTAGACAAAAGTACACCTGTATGTGCAGCAAATGAGATACGCGTCATTTTCCGCATGCCTGGATTCGTCATGTTTGAAATATTGGCTCTAGCGACTTAAAAACTTCTTGGCAAACCAGAGTTTCGAACTAGGAGTGCCAGCATTATTATGGCGATCTGTACCTCTCGTCGCTGCATGTGAGTAATCGTTCATGAGTATTTTCTTGGATATCACAACTATTAAAAAGCTTCAGACTTCAATTGAGCTCATGCACCTGTATGAGAGCGTTTCAACTTGATCACCGTCCCATGTCATGTCCTCGAATATCCAGTGCAAACGACTATAAAGGAGGAGAAGAAAAGGTATATAAACTTCATCAAGATGATCTCAACAGCATCGACTCCAAAAGCAAAAACTCACAGTCTCTCCTCTACATTTTCGACATGAACTTGTTGCAACATTTCATTATTCTGGCTGCCGCTCTGGTCATGGTGTTCGGAACGCCTACAGTGGGCGAGAGTAACGTGTGTCACCCAATTATCTCATCCAACGCAGCGACCACTCACCTTGGTCTTTCGTTTCCCAGAACCTCGACCTCGTCAAACGTGACTGTGGAACCACAACGCTCCCATCTTGCTGTGCAGACGGTAAGCGCCCGAGATGTTTAGCGTTAACCTCGGGCTAAATTGTGCAGATTGCAATGCAACAATCGACCCCTCTAATCCCAGCGCGGGTGGACTTTGCACTCATGGCACATACGGTGGTTGTTACTGCAGCAATGACGGTTGTCAGAGCTAAATAAGCTAGATCCATGTACGCAGTGCTGTGTCCAATATGCATTTCATTTAGCAGAGAAAAGAAAGATATGATGATGTTTACGATCCAAATTAAATTCTTGGCATATCCTAAAAACCTTACCCAAATACTAAGCTGAATGTAATGCAAGCGGTTCGCAGGGAAAATGTTTGTTTCAGTTATAGTTAGGTGAGAAACGAGGACTCGAGGCAAGAAATATTGTTGTCGGAGCCAATCTAGGACTGGGTTACTAGACGCACATGGGAATGAGGTAAGAGCATACTACACCAAAGTTATCAGGCACCCCGCTGCTCAAGGTCGGGCGAAAAGCAGAGCTCATGAAGCTCGCCTTCCCAAGGATCATGAAATGTAGCCAAACTTGGCCATGTGACTCGAAGTCGGTATGAGCAAGCACGCGTACGTTGAGACCGAGACTAGTGTGATGGTAGAAAACGTAGCATGTCGTGAACCAGCGAGACAAGTAAAATCAACATGCCTCTAGAACGTAGCTGCAACTGAACGAACACTCTGTGATTCAAGTATCCCACCTCGTAAAAATTGGATCAATTTCCGAGATCAGTAGTCCCAGAAAACAAGACTCGCGCGGTAAGTTCGATACACACTTGTTGGAGAACCGTGAAAGGAAATTTACTTATCGCAAAGAGGCTTTTGTCACGTGACATTCGTCCTTTTTAAGGCTAACCTCCACTGTCCAACTACGACTAGGCTTTGAACGTCACGCTGCAACGTACTTCAGCAACTCGACGCCCGGCGCACGAGATATGTACGAATGGAACCATCTTCTGCTGCTGAAAAGTGCAAACCTGGGCGGCACCAAGGAAGCAAACAGCGAAAAATATCGGCCGACCATGTGAGGACTTAGGACAGGAACCACCGCAGAAACGGATGAGAGAGAACAATGCGACACAAGATCGAAAAGGTATTCTGCTCTTGGGATTAATAACAGATCTGTTACCGTTGGGTTGCAAAGCGACAAGGAATGCTTGTAAGTTGTTGTCCTTCCATGGCCCATTCATGCTTGCGAAGAGCGTGATCTATTCTGTCTCCTCGTCCAGTTATCTTCACCATTTTCCAACGTTGCCAATCCGGATCACCCTCACCAATATAAGCATCGCGTGTCAACGGGAACACTATCTTTTATAAGGTGTGTGAACATAGTATTCACTGTAGCGTGACACCTCGCTTGCTCGCTCACTCGGCTGCTCCTCATTGCGCCTATAATTTGTTATTGAATATCTACACTAACCCTCCCGGCACAATCTAGTGCCAATGGAGTCGGGGATTGGCAATTCCTCATGCCGCTACGATCTCGTTACTGCATACAAGTAACCGCCCATGAGTTGCTTCTCAGCGCTGAACGCTCGGTGTTCACATAACGAGCTTTAGACTTCAATTGAGCCCATGCACTTGCATGAAAAATGTTTCAAATCCGCCCGTCATATGTCCGTCCTCGACCATCCAGTGCAAACGATTCTAATGGAGAAGAACAAAAGGTATATAAACGTCATCAAGATGATCCCAATAACATCAGCACCAACCCCAAAAACTCACGAACTCTGTTCTACATTTTCAGTATGAACTTGTTGCATAGCCTCGTTATTCTTGCCACTACTCTGGTTGTGGTATCTGGAACGCCTACAGTGGGTGAGAGTAACGTGAGTCGTTCAGTCGTTCGTCCAAGGCAATGACCACTCACCTTCACCTTTCGTTTCCTAGAAAATCGAATTTGTCAAGCGTGATTGTGGGAACACAGTACTCCCATCTTGCTGCGCACCAGGTAAGCGTTTGACATCTCTAGCGTTAACCTCGGGCTAAATTGCGCAGATTGCAATGCAGTTATCGATCCCTCTATTCCCAGCGGGATTGGAATTTGCACATACGGTGGCTGTTACTGCAGCAATGATGGATGTTAGAACCAAATAAGCTAAATCAGTTGAACGTACGCGGTGCACGCTGCGTTCAATACCTATCTCAATTACCAGAGAAAAAAATACGATGTTTGCGATCCAAATTAAAAAAAAAACGAGTTTGTGCTATTCATGAGCAAGAATGAATCAAGGGATGTATCCTAAAAACCTCATCCAAACGCTGAGGCGATAGGAAAATATATGACCACGTCACGTGCCTCTTTTTTTTTTTTTTTTTTTGAAAGATGAAATGTCCCAACTTTTTTTTCGTCATTATCATACTGCCGACTTACGACTCCTTACGGCTGCCTTAAAGGTCCTGCTAAACCCGTTTTGGCATTATAAGACCATTATAATGATCATTATAATGGCATTTCAATGGCATTTTAATGTAAAAATTATTATAATGTGGTACGATCTTATGTTAAGATATGGTAATCAGTTCTCATGATTACAAAAAAGTTGGGACAGAGGGTGTCCGACGAGGTGAGTATCGTCATTGAACATTCGAAGTCGATCTGTGGCAAGCGCGCGTTTATGGAAGGCACGACAGGCGAGCTCGCTTCTGCGGTCCGGAGTGCTTCTTTTGCGACTCGGGGGAGACACTGCACCCTTGTCTCGGGCGATAACACTGACTTACACATCATCACCTCCACCAGCTCTGGCCATCCCACTACGCGATGATGTCAGGTCATTAGCAGCACCACAAGGATGATACCGAAGCGTGCGCAAGACACGGTGATGGAAGATGTTGATAAGGCGTTGAGGACGAGGGCATGACCATGACCTCACTGCTTCGAGGACGCGACGACATGGACCTTGGTGGCCAGACCCCTTCGGAATTGGTGTGCGTACCAACAACAACAATGACCGACTACGACAATATGGATATGACCTGTTCAACACTACTACAACTTGGACTTGACGACAATGCAGATGTGACATACACGATGTGGTCGTGTCGCCACTGAGCTCATCTCGCTCAGAATGTTGCCAACAAGATGGTGGTATCACATGCAGACTGGGCCATTTTTGACAGCTCTAAAATGTTTCCTTAGTGCAGTAGAACTTGCCTCATGTTTGTGTGCAACATAAATACATACTTCAACTTGTACTCAATCATGTAGTAGAAGGTCTTTGAGTACATCATATTTTATGTTGCATGTGCTGTGTCTCAGTAAATGTGCATGCTGTTCCTATCCCCAATTGTGTGCACTGTGTTGTCCCATCTCAATTGTGCACACTTTCTACCTCTCAATTGTGCACACTACCCCCCAAGTATGCGCTGATTAAAAGTGCATTTTGACCCTCATAACAAACGAGGAGTCGAGACAAGAAACATCACTTATCATCAATCGAAGTCGGTCTGTAGCGAGCGCATGTTTGAGATCGAGATTGATGTAATGGTAGAAAACGGACATGTCGTAAACCAGCGAGACAGATAAAATTAACATGCCTCTGGAGTGCAGTTGCGACTGAACGAACAGTCCGTGATTCACGTAGGGCCTATTCCATCGCATGAAAAATTGGATTATATCTAACAACCGCCGAGATCAGAAAATGGGGCTCACCGCGGTAAGTTCGATGCAAACCTGTTGGAGAACATTATCATCCTGCTCCCAGCCCTGCATTGGCGCTTGCGGCTCGCCATCAGTGGGAAAGAGAACAAGCTGTGGACTAGAATTAATTATAATCGCTCATTCCGTCAAATGGCATACTGTTGGCTTCTGATCGAGCCTCAAGACCCCCAAACTTTGTGGGCTATGGAACGCTTTGAAACGCATGCATGTGGTTCGTAGTAGAGAATACAAATTAATAATGACAATACATAGTCTCGTGACCTGACATTACTTTTTTTAGGAATCAGCGGCAACCTCATCCGCAGTCCAAGTTCCAACTACGGATACTGAGTAGGCTACTAAACATCACGTTGCGACGTGCTTCAACAACTCACGCACGATTCCCGGAATTCGGGATAATTGCGAATGGAACGCAAACCAAAAGAAGCAAGAATAAGCCAACAGCCGGCCGATCATGCCGCAGCAAGACCAGAAACTTACTAAGGTATTCTGCATTTGGAATTGATAATAGATCCAATCTGTTACTACCGTTGCAGAGCGATAAGGAACGCTTGTTGCTGTCCTTCCCATTCATGCTCGCGAAGAGCATGATCTATTCCGTCTCGTCCAGTTGTCTTTACCATTTTCCAATGTTGCAAAACTGAGCATCGGTTGTCAACAGGAACACTATCTTTTATAAGGTGTGTGAACATGGTATTCACTGTAGCGGGACACCTCGCTTGCTCGCTCACTCGGTCGCTCCTTACTTCGGTCACGGAGTTGGCGACTCCGCGCGCCGCCACGATCTCATTACTGCATGCAAGTAATCCTCCATGAGTCACTTCTCAGCGCTCAACTTTCAGTGTTCACAACGTTTAACAAGCTTCGGACTTCAATTGAGCTCACGTACTTGCATAAAAATGTTTCAAAATCGCCATCATATGTCCGTCCTCGGTCATACAGTGCAAACGATTCTAAGGGAGAAAGGGAAAAGGTATATAAACCTCGTCAAAATGATCTCAGTAACATCAGCATCAACTCCAAAAACTCACAACCTCTGCTCTACATTTTCGACATGAACTTGTTGCAAAGTTTTATTATTATCGCCACCGCTCTGGTCATGGTATCTGGAACGCCTACAGTGGGCGAGAGTAACGTGTGTCACCCAATCATTCGTCCAACGCAACGACCACTCACCTTGGCCTTTTGTTTCTCAGAACTTCGGCTTCGTCAAACGTGATTGTGGAACCACGCTCCCATCTTGTTGTGCAGACGGTAATCGTCCAACGTGTCTAGCTTACCATAGGCTAATTTGAGCAGATTGCGGTGGAACGATCAGCTCCTCTGAGGCTAACTCAGGCGGGGGTTTATATTGCACCCTAGGCGCATACGATGGTTGTTACTGCGACAACACGGAATGTTAGTGTAAAATGAACCATATCCACATACGCATTGCACGCTATGTCCAATACACATTCAATTAGTAGTAGAAAAAAAAAGATGTGATGATATCTGTGACCCTCACGCCTTTTATGAGCAAGAATGGATCAGGGGGGCAAACAAACCCAACATGCCTCTGGAGCGTGGCAGCTACGGCTGAACGAACAGTCTAGGTACTCCATCCCATGAAAAATTGGATTATATCTAACAGCCAACGGGATCCACTGTTAGAGTTGCTTCTAACAATGCTTTGCAAAGTGCTCAGCCCTTGAAAGAAGAGAAAAGATATTCTGATTCTGAGGAAACTATACTGCTACATCTGTCTTACTTATACTGAAGCGTTATCTGGGCTATGCTTTACATGTGTACAGAGTGAGGCTAGAAAGGCAGTGAACATGTGTAGGAAACGAGGATAGATAATGGAACGTGTATGGGAAATAGAAGTTCTGACATTACCCCCTTTCTTAGATTGAAGCTCCGGATTCAATGAGAAGAAGTGAGACGGCGAATGGTAAAGGAAGGGATTTTGATGGCCAGGCGGGGTGCATCAGGGTGAGTACGATGGAATGTGGCGATGGCTTTGGAGGCATTGGGGAGTTCCGCCACTTTGATCCATTCGTTTTCTTCCCGTGGGAATCCTTTCCACTTGATGAGATATTCAATTGTGTTCCGAGAACGTCGGGAGTCAATGATTTGTTCTATCTCAAATTCTTCTTGGCCGTTCACTATTTCCGGTGGTGAAGGGAGCGGGAGTTGTTGAATTTTGAATGTCCCCTTGGTATATGGGTGGAGAAGACATTCGTGGAAGACTGGGTGAATAGTTCGCCAGGATTTGTCTAGTTTGAGGCGATACGATGCGAGTCCTTCTTTTTTGATGACCTCGAATGGACCAAAGCGTTTGTCATCTAATTTCTTTGAAGGTCGTTCCGTTCTAATGTTTGTTGACTCTAGTAAAACTAGATCTCCTGGTTGGTATTCTTTTGGTGGGCGGACTTTTCTATCGTGGAAGCGTTTCATGTCAAAGGCTGCCATTTTCAGCGCTGCCTTAGCCACATCTTGGGAGTGTTTCATTTCTTGGACAAATTCAGAGGCGGTGGGGTTTCTGATTTTTGTTACGTGATAGTATCCCGATCTTGGAATATGTCCATAGTTAAGAAGGAATGGTGAAAACCCTGTGGCCGATGAAGTGGCTTGGTTGTGTGCGAATTCTGCGATAGGTAGCCAGTTGACCCAGTCGTTTTGTCTGTGGTTCACATAGATGCGTAGATATTGTTCTACCCAGGCATTGATGCGTTCCGTTTGTCCATCTGTCTCCGGGTGATAGGCGGTGGACGGGTTTCCTTCTATTTGTAGAAGGTGGTAAAGTTCTTTCATAAACGATGACACAAACTGTGGTCCTCTATCTGAAATGATCTTCTTTGGGATTCCATGCAGTTTGAATATATCATTTTTGAAGATGTTGGCGACCCCAGATGACGTTATATTCATTGAAATGGGGAATAGTCTTGTCATTTTGGAGAATCTATCCACCACTACCATGATTCCGTCTTTCCCTTGTGACTCTGGGAGTGGTCCGATGAGGTCTAATGATATAATTTCCCATGGTGCGTCTGGGATTGCGTTTGGGTGTAGCGGCGTCTTTTTTCCTGTTCTGTCCGCTTTGACTCGTTGACATTTGTCACATCCTTTGATATAGGTTGTTAAGTCCTTTTTTAGTGTAGGCCAAAAGAAATTTGTTTTGATTAAATCGTGTGTTCTTTTAATGCCTGGGTGTCCTGCGATAGGATGGTCGTGATGGTCTTTAAGGATTTGCTCTCTTAATTGTGGATTTGGTGGCACGTAGGTTAAGTGTTTCCAACGAATGATGTCGTCTTTAAGGTGCCAGGGAGAGTCTTTTTGTTCCAGTCCTTGTTGGACCGCGGTTTCGATATTTTTTTGTGATTTTTGGATTTTTGATAGTGTGTCGTTGGTGATTGTGCGTATGAGGAGTGATTGTGGAAGGAGTGTTTGTTGTTTGTTGTCGGTGTCTACCCCCTTTCCAAAATCTGGCCTCCGGGATAGAGGATCTGCTGGGTTTGTTTTTCCAGAGCGATGTTCAATAGTGAACGTGTATTCGGCTAGAATTTGTTTCCAGCGAGCCTGTCGACGAGACAGATCTTGAGGTTTAGTAAAGAATGTGAGATTTTGGTGATCTGTCAGGATAAGGAAGGGTGATGGGGTATCGAGGAGGTATTGGCGCCATTCTTTGAGGGCAAAGATGATAGCAGCCATTTCGAGATCTGCAGCATGGTAATTTCGTTCGGCGTCGTTGAGAGATCTCGAGATGAAAGCCACTGGGTGCCATCGTCCCTCGACTTTTTGTGTGAGAACGGCACCTAAACCGATCCCTGATCCATCTGTTTCGATTCTAAACTGATCACGGTCCGTTGGCATATGAAGTGCCGGTGCCGTGGTGATGGATTGTTTGAGGGTATCAAATGCTTTTTGACAGTCATCGGTCCAGGCGAAGTCTCGTTTGACCGATGTGAGGGCGTTTAGGGGTCGTGCAATCTGAGCGAAGTCTTTGATGAAACGGCGATAGAAGTTGAGGAATCCCAGGAATCCTCTGAGTTGTTTTTTGGTTTCTGGGATCGGCCAATCTAGAACCCCTTTTACTTTTGTTTTGTCCATTTTGACCTGTCCTTGGGAAACGATGACACCAAGGTATTCAGTTTCAGTCGTTTCAAACTCGCATTTGGTGTGTTTGACAGAGAGTTTGTGATCCCGTAAGATCTGAAGGACTTGTCGGACTATTTGTTGGTGATCTTCTAATGTCCGAGAGAAGATCATGATATCATCCATGTAGACGATCACCTTCCCTTTATTGATGAGATCGCGAAATATATGGTTCATCATAGTTTGGAAGGTGGCAGGCGAATTGGTAAGGCCAAAGAACATTACGAGAGGTTCAAAGAGGCCTCGGTTTGTTCGGAATGCCGCCTTCCATTCATCTCCCTCTTTCATGCGGATGTTATTGTATCCCCACCGAATATCTAATTTTGTGTAGTATTTGGCTTCTTTGAGTTTATCGATGAGTTCATTGATGAGAGGAAGGGGATAGCGGTTTTTGACGGTGATGTCATTTAACTTTCGGTAATCTTGTACCGGTCGTAGTTTGCCATCCTTTTTTTTTATAAAGAAGAATGCGGAGGCAAAGGGTGACTTGGAAGGACGGATCCTTCCGGTTCTCAGGTTTTCTTCCAAAAAGTCATCCAATTCCTTTTGTTCGACTGTGGTAAGGTTGTATGTTTTACAGTCTATTTTGTGATTTCCTGGGAGTAGTTCGATGGCATGGTCCCAGGGTCTCCTTGGTGGGAGTTCGTCGAAGTTTTCTTTGGCAAATACATCGGCGAAGTCGTGGTATGCTTTTGGGACAGTTTCTTCGAATGATTTGTCCTGTGACTTTGCTTCAATCGCCAGATCCGTGGATAAGGTATTGATGTACTGTTGTTCGACGTAGAAAATTCGATTGCTTTCTTTTTCTTCTTCTTCTTCCTCATCCGGGAGTAGCCCAGGGGTGTGATCTCCAGGACACGATGATAGATCTATACTACTGGTTTCCCAGTTGATCGTGGGGTTGTGCTTTTTCAGCCAGTCGTGTCCTAGGAAGATGTTGTGGGTAGATAGGTCGGCCTTTGCCATGGCCATTTGTTCGCTATGTCCGTTAACCTTCATTTCGAATATAGTGAATTCTTTAATGGTTTTATTGGCATGTGGGGATCCATCGGCGTTATAGACTTTAATTGGGATTGGAAGTTCGTAACATGTCAAAGGGCCGTCATTCTCCAGGCGACACATCCCTCCTGGTAACTCTAACCCGATGCATGTTTACACCTTAAGCCAACGACTTGCATCGCTGACCGACCTGGGCGTCTGTCCTCTCGAGCCTA
>JBBPUN010000093.1:0-25351 GCA_038094715.1 Heimioporus punctisporus | reverse complement strand
GGTCAGCCTTTGATCGATCCCTCAAGAGAATGCTTTGCATAACAATCTTCAGTCTTTGCCTCATCAAAACCCTGATATCCTTTGCCCTAGATGCCTCATTTTCTTGGAACTCTAGATCTATGCCTCATTAATTTCATTTCTGCTTTGCTTCTTTAAACCTTGTATCATTTGACTTCACTTCTTCGATCCCCTTGTACTTCTAGAACCCTCTTATGCCTCATGGCAATTCTTCTTCAATTCTCTATAACATTGTTTGCTTAGTCATTGCTTTGTCATTGGACCTTCAAACACTATTTAGTTGCTTCTCCTTCAACAATGTATTCCTTAGCTTTGATCTACCTAGCACCCTCATACCCACCTACCCAGCACCCCTGTACTTGCCCTTAGGCATCCCCTTGTACCTCCTCATATCTTGTAACTTAGCAATCCCCACTTCATACTTGATACTCTTGCTCTAAGCCCTTGTCTTGCATTCACCTCTTAGAAAAGGCATGCCTCATCATCTGGACCGATTGTCCATCCTCCAAGCCCTTGTCTGAAGTCCTAGACACTTGAAAGGCATTCCTCACTCTGATAGACCTCTGCATCTGTATGTCTCTTCCACTCTTTGTGTTATGGATCCAGTTCAGGGCTAGGCTTGATGTCATAGCATGGACACATGGACACTGTTACAGTTTTCTCCCTTTCTTCATCCACTCTCATCCCATCTTATCTTCGTCCCACCTACAACCTTATCTTTGGCATACCACTCTACTCTTTCAAATACATTCATCTTCTGATCTTCGTTGATAGTCCACATACAATGATTCTTCTTGTTTAGTCATTCCCTCTTTGTCTTGTTCTTCTTTTATCTGCCTTGGACAGCTTCTCCAGCAGCAATGTCTGTCATCATTGCTTAGTAGTTCTTTTCCTCCACATTCCATAGGGTTTTATGCTTATGCATCCCCTAGTACTTATACCCGCTGCCCTGTACTTAGTATTCCTATTCTCGATCTGCACAATATAGCGTTGCTCTTAAGTCCCCACTGTCTCTGAGTATCCCTGAGTCCTCTCTCCACTCTTCCAAAGCATAAAGTCCCATTGACCATTCTTTGAACATACAGATCCTTCCTCTGGCTGAGTCGTACCTCTTCATGAGTGTCCTGCCAGTAGGTCAGCCTTTGATTGATTCTTCAAGAAACGCTTTGCATAACAGACACTATTTTTCTCATATTTTTCCCTATTTTATTCCACTTACTTTCACTCATTTCAAACCTTGTCTTGTACTCACTCAAGTACAGTCACATGATATATCACATGATACAGGTCTAGACCATACGTCATACATTGGTCACCTTGCACAGCTTCTACTTCTGCTCTTCATTTCTGTCCTGTGCAAGGCTATGTATAGGCTAGATGCATCATGCATCTTGCTTCCATTCTCTTTATACTATTTATCCAGCACTGCAGAGCACTGCCTATTGTTATTGCCCAACAGCATAAACCCCTCATGACTTGTTACAACTCATCATGACTCCTAGGCACTGCCATACACTGCCTATATGCCTCAAGGCTGTTATCTTTTATATCTGCTGCTGCATAGTACAGCCATAACACAGCCTCATCATAGCCTTCTTATCTATGACTCGGCATGACTCCTAATGACTCACATGGACTACCATATTTAGACATTAGATACCAAACATGTACAAACAGTAGAATAGTATATAAGAGTGTGCCAATAGCCAAGACTCCCCAGTCTTGTTATTGTCGCCTTTTCCCCTCATACCACTGTGTGGTACTGATACAGCTATTCCATGGGATTGTCCATAAGGCTAGTACCCTTGCAACATGACGGATAGACTCCCTCCACAGGTTACGAAGGTAGCTTGTTGGTTGTATAGGTTTTCTCACTTGTGATTCTCTTCCAAGTCGAATCTGGCAAGTTTGCAACACTTTGATAAGTCTCCACAGCTGGCCATGCATTCTTTGATCAGTATCTCCTTGTCCTGCTAGTGTGGAGCATTCCAGCTAGGTTTTACAGTTAGCCTTGAAGATAACCCATAATAAACACTCAATGAAACAGAGAGAGGAACAAAGAAATTTGGCTCCACAGGTATGGCCAGTCCCATGATGGCAAAAGACATGTCAAAACCCAGTACCAGATGGGAGCCCACTGTGGGGGTTAGTAACAATGGAAACACTTCTCCCTCTGGGAAGTGTACCCCAGAGAATGCATGGTGTCCCATGGGAAAAGCAATGGTGCAACAAAGTAAGAATCAGATGATTGAATTGGGGGATCACTGCTCTGAACATATGGAACCCACTGTGAACTGGACAAACCCAGGGGCAATAGACAGGTTGTATGGAATGAGTATATTGCACCCAAGAGTAGATCAAGTGATGATCCTGAAACATGAGTCTGCTGAGGACAATAAAATAAACCAACAAAAGGAAAGAAGTTGGATGAACACAGTAAACCCATGGAGTAGTCAATGGATGAAGAAAGTGGTAGATGAAAAAGATGGTCAAAGGGCAGAGAGACACCTCTGATCCTTCATATACAAATCACAACAACTAGAGGTTGAACCATTATTAATAAAATAACTACAAATCCTCAACAACCTCAAAGTGCAATTCATCTTATGAGAATTACAACAAAAGCTTCAATTTGTACAATGAACAAGATCCAAAAATGCACTGGAACTACAAGTGCAGCTTATCACCCTGAGTGGAAAGCAAATCTCTACCAAAGTGCTAGTTGACAGTGGATGTACAGGATCCACCATCGACACTAAGTTCACCAAAACTATCGACCCCCGTCTTACAATCTACTAATTCCTATCAAAGTCTACAACACCAATGAAACCCCATACAGCAGTGGGGCAATTAAGAACTTCTCTATTTTTAAAATGAGTATAGGGAAACACCAAGAACAGATTTCCATGGCCAAAGCTGATCTATCTACCTACAATATCTTTCTAGGACATAATTGGTTAAAGAAGCACAACCCATTGATTGATTGGGAAAAGGGAACAATAGATCTAAGCACGTGTAAAGGCAATCACACCCTGGATTAATCCCAGACAATGACAAAGAAGAATATGAAAGGATGTTCATCATGGATCCAGAATACAACAACAGCCTGGCAACAGAGCTGACTATTCTATCCAAAAAGAACAAGAAATCCATCAAAGAAATGATACCACCCCACTATCTTTTGTACCATGATGTATTTGAAAAAGAGAATTTTGATGAGCTCCCTCCACACCAACCTTGGGACCATGCTATAGAACTACTTCCAGGAAATCATAAAATCAACTATAAGACATATAATCTTACAACAGTAGAACAAAAGGAGCTCAACAACTTTCTCAAAGAAAACTTAAAAATGGAATGCATCCAACCATCCAAGTCTCCTTTTGTGTTAGCATTCCTCTTCATTAAAAAGAAAGATGGCAAACTTTGACAAGTACAAGACTACCAGAAGCTCAACAATATCACCATCAAAAATAGACATCTCCTTCCTCTAATCAGTGAATTAATCAATAAACTGAAGGAAGCAAAGTATTACACCAAACTGGATATCAGATGGGGATACAATAATATCTGAATGAAAGAAGGTGATGAATGGAAGGCAGCTTTCAGAACTAACTGAGGACTTTTTGAACCCCTCACCATGTTCTTCAGACTCATCAACTCACCTGCTATCTTTTAAACAATAATGAATCATCTATTCAAAGAACTCATCAACAAAGGCAAAGTTGTCATCTACATGTACATTGAGGTGTAAAACTATTGTAATATCTAACCCCAAATCAGGGCGCGAAGCGCCCTGCAACAACCTGTGGGAATTTTGCTTATCTTTGGTGGGGACAATTATAGTACAAACTCTTGGCTACACCTTTATCCCCAGGGTCATGTGATTTGGTTCACACACTCCCAAGATACATCCATTTCAAAACAGCAATACCATTGCAATAGTTTTGCACCTTATGATATCATGGATATATTAATACTTGGTATACCCTCCCTTTGCCTTGATTATTGCCTGGATCCTTCTAGGCATACTCCCTATCAACTTCTAACACTCCTCAGCCGGTATTCCCTTCCAAACAACCTAAAATCTCTCCCACAGTTCATGAATCCCCTTAGAAGAGGTGTTATGCAAAGCGTTCTCTTGGGGGTCAACTGAAAGCTGACCTACTGGCAGGACACTCATGAAGAGGTATGACTCAGCTGTTATGAACCCTCATTTCACCCCTATTTTTCTCCTATTTTTCCTCATTTTATTTCACCCACTTTTACTCATTTTCAGACTTTGTTGTGAAACTCGCAACTTGATGATCACATGACCTAATCACATGACACATCACATGA
Source organism: Heimioporus punctisporus (assembly GCA_038094715.1). Classification (NCBI taxonomy): domain Eukaryota; kingdom Fungi; phylum Basidiomycota; class Agaricomycetes; order Boletales; family Boletaceae; genus Heimioporus; species Heimioporus punctisporus. The sequence continues at coordinate 20,992 of JBBPUN010000093.1, read as the reverse complement.
TAAGTCTAGACCATTGACATTTGGTCACCATACACAGCCTTCTACTTCTGCTCTTCATTTCCATGCTGTGTATGGCTATGCAAAGGCTAGATGCCTCATGCATTTCATTTCTGCTTCTTCCATTCTCGCTTATATATTTATCCAGCACTGCAATATGCAGCCCAGTCCTATCGTCCTTTGGCATAAATGCCTCATGACTCTAGATGAGTCATGGCGCAGCATTGCACTGCTTTCTTCATTTCCACTGCTGCACAGCAAGGCTATACCACAGCCTTCTGCTTCCGATGACTCCTCACGACTCATCATAACTCATCACACACAGCTTATTACCATACTTGTATTATAATATGTACAAACTGCGCCACACATGTACAAACAGTAGAATAGTATATAAACCCCAAGGATGGGCCAGGGAGCGACAGTTTGTCCTCCTTTGGTATTCCCCTCCAAGGCATTCTCCTCGCTTTGCTCGGTAGCTCCTTCTCAGTACAGTACCAAGCCTAGTGAGTATTGGGCATCCGATACTCTACTCCTCTTCTGACTTCTCCCCCACTCAAGACCTTCTCAGTACTCTCGTGTGCAGATCAGTTGTCATCTTCCCCTAGACCTCCTGCGACAAGCTCTCAAGGGCAGGCCTTGGCGGTCATTGCATCATCAGCCAGAGGGAAGATCTGTATGTTCAGAGAATGGTCAATGAAACTGTATGCTTAGGAAAAGTGGAGGAAGAACTCAGGGATACTCAGAGACAATGAGGACTCAAGAATGACACTGTATTGCACAGATTGAGAATAAGGAACTACAGTACAGGGCAGCTGGTATATAAGGAAGACAATGTGTAAACGTAGAATTCTATGGAAGGGTGTGGAAATGGACTACTAAGCATGGATGACAGACCATGCTGTGGAGGAGGCTGTCCATAGAATGAACTAGAAAGAGAAGACTAATTGGATATGGTGAAGATAGAACAATGGGGATTCCCTATGATGATGAGAAGATGAACATATTCATAGAAATCAATGGGGCAACCAAGGAGATGAATGGTAATAGGGCAAAGGTAGGAAATGACTAGAATATGAGAGCAAAGGGAGAGAACCATAACAAGAGGATTCATAATCTGCTAGCCTCCTTTTAAGGTAGCCCCAGAGATGCTCAATGGGGTTTAGGTCAGGAGACTGTGCAGGCCATACCATGGTATGGAAATTCTGCTCCTGGAGCCAATCCTTCACCTTATTACATATATAATTGGGGTTATTGTCCTGCTGAAAGATGGTATTAGGAGGATGAAGACTATAAAACCGCAAAGAATTTAGCAATTCATCCTTCAAAATCTGAAGGTAAAGGTCTCCATCCATCCTACCATCAATCTTGGTAGCATAGCCAACTCCCTGCCATGTCATACACCCCCATATCATCAAAGAACCTCCTCCAAACTTGACTGTACCTTTCATCAGCCTATCACTAAGTCTTTCCCCTGCCTTTTTCCACATCCACTTGCATCCATCTGACCCTAGGCAATTGATTTTGGTCTCATCTGACCATACTACCCTTTTCCAGTCCTCCAAAGTCCAGTCTTTATGAGCATATGCAAAGTCCAAGCATTCCTTGTGATGCTTGGCAGAAAGAGGAGGCCATTTAGACTTGACCACAGCTTTCATACCAGTCTTCTTCAAGTGTCTATGCACTATGAAGGCAGAGAGGGGATGGTTGATTATATTGGTGAGTGCTTTGGTCACCTGAACAGCATTCTCTGCCTTTCCAGAGGAGATGAGATGAATGGCATGGCAGACATTGACAGAGGAAAGTTTGGGTGGACAGCCTTCAGCAGCTTTCTGAAGCTCAGAATGCTCCTTAGAATGTATTCTAGATATGGTAGAGACATGAAGACAAGTGGCAGATGCAATAGAGTTGGCAGATTGACCAGCATTAAGCATAAAGAGAATGGTGTGTTTTTGAGTAGAAGAGATGGATCTCATGATGGTTATGGTTGGGAATAAAGATGTGTGTGAACTATTTTAAACTCAGACATGGTCCTTGTATGTTTATCTTTGTTTATATAACCAAATATAACAATACAGCACTTGATTTCAGTGTACTGAACAAAAGGTGCAAAACTATTGCAATGGTATTGCTGTTTTGAAATGGATGTATCTTGGGAGTGTGTGAACCAAATCACATGACCCTGGGAACAAGGTTGTAGCCAAGAGTTTGTACTATATTTGTCCCCACCAAAGCTAAGCAAAATTCCCACAGGTTGTTGCAGAGCACTTAGTGCCCTGGTTTGAGGTTAGACATTGCAATAGTTTTGCACCTCACTGTACAACATCATGATTTTCATGAAAATGCTTGATGAACACTGCAAAGTGGTCACCCAGGTACTCCAGATACTCTGAGATAACAAGCTCTCTGTCAAACATGCAAAATGTGAGTTTGAAACATCAGAAATAGAGTACCTAGGTCTTATTGTCTTCCAGGGCCAAATCAAAATGGATCCTTCAAAAGTCAAGGGAGTTACTGAATGGCCTACCTCAGAAACCAAAAAACAACTCTGCAGCTTCTTGGGTTTCCTCAACTTCTATTGCTGTTTCATCAAAGATTTTGCAAAGGTGGCCTGCCCCCTTAATGCCCTCACATCTGTCAAAAAGGAATTTGAATGGACATCAAAATGCCAACAGGCTTTCACTGCCCTGAAACAGGCAACCACAATGGTATCAGCTCTTCATATGCCTACTGATTGTGATTTATTCCATTTTGAAACCAATAGATTGGGCATTGGTCTGGGTGCAGTCCTTTCTCAACAGGTCAACAATAAATGGCACCTGGTGGCATTCATCTCCCATTTGCTTAATGATGCTGAGTGGAACTACCATGCAGCTGATTTAGAAATGGCAGCAATCATCTTTGTGCTCAAGGAATGGTGTCAATATCTCCTGGACACTCCTTTCCCCTTCCAGATCCTGATGGACCATCAAAATCTCACTTACTTTACCAAGCCCCAAGATCTCTCTCATTGCCAGGCATGATGGAAGCAAATACTCTCCAAATATACATTCACCATCAAACATTGTCCAGGCAAATCCAATCCTGCTGACCCTCTGTCCAGAAGACCAGACTTTGAAAAGGGGGTAGAACTTGATAACAAACAACAAATCCTCCTTCCCACATCCACACACATCATCTGTTTCCTCACATATATCAACAAAAACATACAATTATCACAAAAAAACATCAAAACAATTGTAGCCAAGGGACTAAAACAAAAGAATCCCCATGGCATATAAAAGATGACATTATAAGGTGGAAACATCTTCAATATGTACCACCAAACCCACAATTAAGAGAATGTATCCTTGATGAATACCATGATCATCCAATCACAGGCCACCCAGAGATTAGATGAACACATAATTTTATCAAAATGCAGTACTACTGACCAATGCTCAAAAAGGATATCATGTGATATGTAAAAGGATGTAACAAATGACAACAAGTAAAGGCAGATCGAACAGGTAAAAAGATGCCCTTAAATCCAAATGGAAATCCCTAAAGCTTCATGGGAAATTATCTCCCTATGTTATGATTTCTTGGACTTACTGTTATGGTTTTCTCCCTTTCCTCTTCTATCCTTATCCTACCTTATCTTTGTCCCTCCTACAACATCGTCTTTGGCATGCCACTTTATTCTTTTGAATACATTCATCTTCTAATCTTCGTTGGCTGCCCCCATATTGTGATTCTCCTCACTTAGTCATTTCCTCTTTGTCTTGATCCGCTTTCACTTCCTTGGACAGCCCCTCCACAGCAACATCTGTCATCGTTGCTTAGTAGTTTCCTTCTTCCATATTCCATAGGGTTCTACGCTTACATGTCCCTTAGTATATATACCAGCTGCCCTGTACTTTACATTCTCATTCTCGATCTGCGCAATACAGCGTCGTTCTTGAGTCCTCATTGTATCTGAGTATCCCTGAGTCTTCTCTCCGCTTTTCCAAAGCATATAGTCTCATTGACCGTTCCTTGAACATATAGATCTCCCTCTGGCTGAGTCATACCTCTTTGTGAGTGTCCTGCCAGTAGGTCAGTCTTAAGTCAATCCCCAAGAGCACGCTTCGCGTAACACTTACCATTTTTTTTTCATACCGATGACTAATCCATTCCATTATATTCCACAATCTTCCTATCACTTGCTTTGTCATTATTTCCTTCATGTTTCATGATCTTCCTTTGTATTAGCTGAAATGTTTGCGCTTGTTTATCCTTTTGGATATAAATACCCTTTCTTTGTGCATCCCTTTCTTTCCTTTAACCTTGATCTACTTGAGCTTCACTCTAGTATTCCTTGTATCCTCCACCTTGAATAAAGGTCCTTGTCTCTGATAAGTCTTATCATGTTACTTTGAAATGCATCTTGACCTTGTTGAGCAACCGTATTGTTGCATCAAAGGTCTCACTCTGAAACTCTCTTCTGTCTCATGGGTATGATTCTTATCCAGAACCTTTGACCTTGCATACTAGACCTTATCGAGCATTGCGTTCAACCTTGGACATAACACCCTGGATTTGAATGGACCCCTATCAGAATCAAAAGGGAAAGATGGGATTCTAGTCATCATAGACTGATTCTCCAAAATGACTCAACTCTTCCTAATTTCCATGAATATCACTTCCTCCCATATAGCATCTATCTTCAAAACAAAATCTTCAAACTACATGGAATCCTCAAAAAGGTCATATCCAACCAAGGTCTTCAATTTGTTTCATCTTTTATGAAAGAACTCTATGAGCTTCTCTAAATAGAAGGCAATCCATCAACAGCATACCATCCTGAAACAGACAGACAAACAGAATGGATCAATGCATGGGTAGAACAATACCTACACATTTACATAAACCACCAACAAATGGATTGGGCAGAATGGCTACCTATAGCAGAGTTTGCACACAATCAATAGCCAGTTTTTCTCCATTCATGCTGAACTATGGACAACAACCTCAGTCTGGATATTACCAGAAGTTGACAATAAGGAACTCAGTGGCTATAGAGTTCATTGAAGAAATGAAGAATTCTCAGGAGATTGCCAAAGCGGTTTTAAAAATGGTAGTATTCAACATGAAGCATTTCCACAACAGGAAAATTGGATCTCTTGTCAAGTACAAACCTGGAGACCTCATCCTCTTGGAATCTACAAATATTCACATAGAGCAACCTTCCAAAAAACTCAACAATAAAAGATATGGCCCTTTTCAGATCATTAAGAAAGAGTGTCTTGCTTCATACCATCTAAAACTAGACAAGAGTTGGAGGAATATCCATCCTGTCTTCCATGAATGTCTACTTCACCTATATCATCAAAGTACATTCAAAATTGAAAAGCTGCCCATACCACCACCTCCTGAGATTATCAATGGACAAACATAACATAAAATCAAACAAATTCTCAACTCTCAAAAGTCAAGGAATATCATAGAATACCTTGTCAAGTGGAAGGGATTTCCACATAAGGACAACAAGTGGATCAAGGTTGCACAATTAGGCAATGCTACTAAGGCCATCCATAACTTTCATTCATGGCACCCCAATGCTCCTCATGTTACAACACCCACATTCACACCCTATTTTTCTAGATATTTCTATCATTTTTCCCAACTTTCTATGACAATGTCTAACCTCTATGATATAAAAGCCAACAAGTGCTGACTAACGCATCACATGATATGATCTAGACCCATGACACATGCTTCCCTTTTCTATTTCCATCTTGAATCATTCCTTTTCATTTACACTCCTTCTATTTTTCTAGACCACATGCTAGATGCATGATGGCCTCACCTTTTTAATTACCACACCACGTTTCTCTTATCTTTCATTACTGCTCACAACCTCTTTCACTTCTGCTCTTTAGAAGGCTGTGGTACAGCATTCTTGATTCCCGTTGCTTTTTTCTAACTCATACAGACTCTGCCTAACTCAGCCTTATCACTAGGGCTAAGGGCATGGACTTATATAGTAATATTAAGTACCAAACATGTACAAACATATAAGTAGTATATAAAGGCCCAAGAGCCAACCAAGAGGACTTTAGTTCGTCCTCTTCGGTTTTCCCTCTACAACCTATAGACTCAGCAGAACACCAATCTTGCTTTTTCCTTCACATCTACAACAATCCTAAGTGAGTGGCCTATAGCCTTAAGTGGTTGTAGGGTTGCTTCATGAACTCTTTCTTACACTATACTCCACTTGGCACAGGACTAGCTACCTTTTGCCTCATGACACATTCCCACTCAACTGCACTCATGATAGAAGTTGTTACGATACGCTAAGGCCCCGTAGTCTTTTTCTTCAACTCTATCGATGCTCTGAGACCTCCCTCACTCTAGACACCTCGTCTACCGTCGCTCTTGCATCACAAGGACTGCTGGTGAACACTGGCACTCTCTCGGATCCTCAACGGATCATCCGCAATGTCCTCCCGGACACTCCCTTCGTATCCCTGGACCTTCTCCTCCATGGGACCCTCTGTGAACTGGCTTATCACCAGTCTTCGTCTCTTATCTCTCCCTGATACCCTTTGCCCTAGACACCTTGTTTCTTGAAACACTCTAGACCTATAACATGTGGTATTCATTTCCGCTTCTTCTTTGAACCTTGTAACACCTGACTTCGCTTCTTTGATCCCCGTGTATTCTTAGAACACTTCTTCGCCTCATGGCACTTCTTCTTTGACTCTCTAGAACATTCTTTGTCTTTGTCATCGCTTCGTCATCAAACTCTTGGACGCTATTTAGGCGTTTCCCTCTTCGCCGTTGTATTCTTAGCTTTGATCTACCTAGCCCCACTCCGCCATAACCTGGCTTCTCCCTGTACTTGCCTTCGGGCATCTCTTGTACCATCGTATCTTGTATCAACAACGTTACTCGATATCTTTTCTCCAAGTCCTTGTCGCTGCGCGCATCCTCTTGGGAAGGCATCTCCCGTCGACTATTTGAACACTCTCCAAGCCCTTGCTCAAGTCGAGTTATGCAGGAAAGGCATTCCTCCTTCAGATAGGCCTCTGCTTCTGCACGTCTCTTCTGCTCTCTGACAAGTCTTCGCAGCTAGCCATGCACTCTCTGATCAGTCATTCTCAGTCTCGCTAGTGTGAAGCAATCCTGCTAGGTTTTACGGTTAGCCTTGAAGGTAACCCATAACAGAAGTGTGTTTCCAAGAAATCCTTTGCAGATTATCTTACCAATGCCTTAGTGGCTCTTCCATACTTTCTTTCTAGTGCAGGCCACTTCATTCAATGTCAAGTGTGAAGAACTCAAGACTGGTACATACAGCTTAGACACAGTAGTACAGAAGCAGGATCAGAACCAAGTTGATGGTCCATCAGTATACTGAGGGCACTGGGATAGCGCAACCCCAGTTAACCACTACAAGAGGGCATACAACCCCAACAACGATGAAGTGTATGAGGGCATTCAGGACAAGCGACCACCAGTAGTGGCTGCCATCTTTCCCTCACACTCCCCCACACCCTTAGCTTGGCCCATCTCCCAAGAGTTTCTAGGAGACAAAGTTTACAAAATCATATGGGCAGCAGAAAACCAAGCCTGAAAAGAACAACAAAGGCAAGCAGAGATTGCTGCCAAAGCAAGGAGACAAGGATACCAACAGGCACAGAGAATACTCGCCGACATCAGACAGAGGATCTATGTTACAATACACTAAGGCCCCACCTTTTTCTTCATCACACCTGATGCTCTGAGACCTCCCTCACTTTGGACACCTCATCTACCGTCGCTCTCACATCACAAGGAATGCTAGTGAACACCAGCACTCTCTCAAATCCTTAATGGATCAACCATGATGTCCTCCTGGACACTCCCCTCATATTCCTGGATACTCTCCTCCACGGGACTCTCCTTGAACTGGCTTATCCCCAGTCTTCACCTTGCCAAAACCCCAATACCCTTTGCCCTAGATGCCTCATTTTCTTGGAACACTCTAGATCTATGCCTCGCAGTATTCATTTCTGCTTCTTCTTGAACCTTGTAACATGTGCATCAAACCTTGTACCGTCTGACACTCCTTCTTTGATCCCCATGTATCTTTAGAACCTTCTCCCACCTCATGGCATGTCTTCTTTGATTCTCTAGAACATTCTTCCCCTTTGTCATCGCTTTGTCATTGAACCCTTGAACACTATTTAGGCATTTCCTTTTCACTGATATATTCCTTAGCTTTGATCTACCTGGCACCACTCCATCACACCTGACACTCTCCCTGTATTTGTCTCACAACATCACTTGTATCTCTCATATCATTGTAACATCACCATTCCTGCCTTGTACTTGATACCAATGCTCCAAGTCCTTGTCTCACATGCATCCTCTTAGGAAGGCAACTCCCATCGACTATTCAAACACTCTCCAAGCCCTTGCCTAAGTTGAGTTACGTTGGAAAGGCATTCTCTCTCAGATAGACCTCTGCATCAGCACATCTTGTCTGCTCACCAACAAGTCTTCACAGCTAGCCATGTGTTCTCTGACTCATATTTCTTCATCCTGCTAGTGTAGAGCAATCCAGCTATGTTTTATGGTTAGCCTTGAAGGTAACCCATAACAATCTATATAACTCCACCCCTTGTACAAGCAGCCCAACAGCAGCTGAAAATTTTGAGAGAACAACAAGAGCAGTACAGACAACACCACCAAGTATAATTTGAGGAACCCTAGTGGAGCAGGATTGAACACAAGGAACAGATATCCTCATTACAACCAAGATGAGCTTTGAAGGCTTCCTGCCAAACACCCTACTAGCAGAAATAGAACTGCTATTCCTACAAGATACTTACAGGACACTCTATGGACACTATCCTGAGTACAAAACATACATCACCCCTTTCTACATCTAAATGTACTCAAAAATCCTCTTCAACTATGTTTTCTTGTTTACTCTCTTGTACATTTTCTACCACCACATCTATCTCATCCTATTCACTCTTGGACTTCTCATTCTCCACATCATGCCATGAGGAACAGGCTTTGCTTTTGAATATTCACAAAACGCTAACGAATTCTCACTTATTATAGCCAACCCTTTGAAGGTGGCTGACAAAAAGTTTGAAAACAAAAACAGTAATGACAACAAAGCCAAAGCCAATTGGGCAGGTGAACCAAACTACTCAGGTTGGGAGAATGTCAATGACACCTGGGGAGATAACAACAGCTGGGAAGAAGCAAACTCTATCCCTTCCAAATATCCATCAAACATTCCTATAGATATATCCAAAGACAACTGGGTCAACTGGGTCAACTGGGTATTCAACTACATATGATTTGACTTGATTGAAGAAGTTGTGCTTCGAGTTCAAGTGATACACCTTACTAGAGCCTTATAAGAAAACCCTATTTCAGGCCACACTTGGATTCAACCAGCCTCTTCCAGCGAGTCATCCCCCATTCATGACCTTTATGCAATTCAAAGCTGCAGGAGGTTTCCCCTTTAACAAAGATGAACCCATTCCCCTAACTGAGGAAGAAATAAACACCCTCTAAATTGTTCAATATGGTGTCCCAACTAAGTCAGGCAATGCAGCAGACATTTAATTCATCTATGGCCACCCAAGATTAGAAATTCCAGGCACTCATTATGGAGATCGCCAACCTACAAGTTGAAAACACCAACATAAACGCAGAGATTCAACAACAGATCACAGAAACACAGCAGTTGGCAAATTTGGTCCAACAACTTACAAATCAAGTTACAATGCTACAAACTGCAGCTCAAACAATGCCCACTGTTACGCTTGGAGGTTGAATGTAAGACTCGATAAGTCCTGAAATGTAGGGTCAAGGGTTCAAGGTAAAGTCGTACCCGGGAGAGTCAGAGTGAGACCTTCAATGCAACAAAGCGGTTGCTAGCGAGGTCAAGCGGAACGTTCAAGCGTACGTCCAGACGTCAAGGAGTTATAGCCTTTTAGAAGGGGAGTGGATTCAAGGTACAAACTACAGGAGGGATACTCAAGTAGATCAAGGTTAGAGAGAAAGAGGGGAACATGGAACAAAAGGGTATATATACCCTGGAGGACAAATATAGGTAAATAGACGAAGTAAGCAAAGGAAGTTCATAGAAGATGAAGGAATGATGACTAAGCAAGTGGGGGAAGGTGCTGGAAGGTGATGGAATGATTAGTCATCATGGACGAAAAGGAAATGACAAGTTCAAAAGTAGACAGGGACGTGAGAAGAAGAATCATAAAGGCGAGAAATTGTAACACCCACAGCACCAACAACTGCACCACAACCTGGTCAGAAGGTGGAGATCTTTGCCAATCCAGGAGACTTCAATGGCACATGGTGGAAGTTTGAAGTCTGGTGGGCTAAGATGCAAGCATGGATAAATGTCAATAGCCACACAATCACTGCCAAATCAGAAAAGGCAGTACTAGGAGTACTTTTACAGCTCAAAGGAAAAGACACTATGATATTTGCACAATCACAAATCCACAAGCTTACCACAGGACAGATATACACCTGGGTAATGCTCAAAGACGAGCTCATGGGATTCTTCAGAAAAACCAATCAATGAGACAATTACGTGGCACAATTGGAAAAACTCTTCCAAGGAGAAATGAAAATGGACCCTTACTTGGCAAGAATTGAATCCTTGCAAGTATTGGCTCAGATCTCAGGAGATCAAATGATTCAACACTTGGAAACTCACACACAAAAATTGATCATTACTGTTATGGGTTACCTTCTAGGCTAACTGTAAAACCTAGCTGGATTGCTCCACACTAGCAAGACAAGGAGATACTGATCAGAGAGCGCATGGCCAGCTGTGAAGACTTATCAAGAGGCAGAAGAGACATGCAAATGCAGAGGTCTATCTGAGAGAAGAATGCCTTTCAAGCATAACTCAATCTGGACAAGGGCTTGGTGTTACAATTTACTCAGACTTATCTTTTCTTTTTGCTGATGACTAATCCCTTCCCATCTCGGCCTTCCCCAAAGACATCCATTTGCTTAGTCATCTCTTCCACCATGTTCTACAAAGTTCTATCTTGTATCACTTAACCTGTTTGCGCATATTTGTCCTTTCGGATATATATACCCTTTTGCTGGCGCATTCCTCTTTTCTTCTTAACCTTGATCTACTTGAGCCTAGCTCTAGTATCCCTGTACCTTCTCCTTGAATAAAGGACCTTGTCTTTGATAAGCCTTATCACGTTGCTTTGAAACATGTCTTGACTTTGCTAGCAACTGTCCTGTTGCTTCAGAAGTCTCCTTCAAACTCTGCTAAGATTCTCTGGGTACGATTCTCACCCAGAACCTTTGACTTTGCAAACTAGACCTTATCGAGTTCTACATTCCATCTACGAACGTAACACTTGGAGGATGTTTGAATAGTTGATGGGAGGTGCCTTTCTGAAGGGATGCACGCAAGACAAGGACTTGGAGAGATGGTATCAAGTATGAGGCAGGAATGGCAAGGTTACAATGATACAAGAGGTTACAAGGGGGGATGCCAGGTATGACAGAGTGGTGCTAGGTAGATCAAAGCTAGGGAATACATCAGCAGAAAGGGAATGCCTAAATAGTGTCTAAGTGTTTGATGACAAAGTGATGACAAAGTGAAGGAATGTTCTAGAGAATCAAAGAAGAAACACCATGAGGTGGAAGAAGGTTCTAGAGGTACATGGGGATCAAAAGGAAGTGAGTTAGATGATACAAGGTTCAGTGAACATGTTACATAGTTCAGAGAATCAAAGAAGATGAGTGGAAATGAATACCGTGAGGCATAGATCTAGAGTGTCAAGAAAACAAGGCATCTAGAGTAGAGGGTATTGGGGGTTTGGTGAGGCGAAGACTGGGGATAAACTAGTTCAAGGAGAGTCCCATGGAGGAGAGTGTCCAGGGATATGAAGGGAGTGTCTGGGAGGACATCATGGTTGATCCATTGAGGATTTGAGAGAGTGCTGGTGTTCACCAGCGTTCCTTGTGATGCAAGAGCAATGGTAGATGAGGTGTCTAAGGCAAGGGAGGTCACAGAGCATTGGGAGTGATGAAGAAAAAGAGGTGGGGCCTTGGCATATCGTAACAATTATGAAAATGCTTGAAGATCATCCAAACAGATCCACAGATCCAGTTTGGAAAGATCTTGATGCAATGGTTAAGAAAATACGAGAAGTAGGTAATGCCCAAGAAGCAATCCCAGTGCTTCTAGGCCAAACCTCATGACAAAACGATCACATGGACATTGAAGCTACAAGTACCCCATCACAATCTAACCCCACAATAAAATGCTATCTTTGCAACAGCCCTTCACACCACACCACTCAACACCCAGGAGTTAAACAATGCCAAGACTGCAAATGGTACAGCAAGCATAAAAAAGGATGCAGAAGCTCCTTTAATCTCGAAGGCAATTGAACCATTAGAGCCACAGACACATGGGACTAGTTGGTTGAAACCAACCAATACGAAGAACCACAAACTCTCCCACAAGCCATTTAAGGAATGAATTATGATGAAATGAAGGCATATTTATATGATTTAAAAGATGCCAAAATATGCACTACAACCACCAAGGGAAAAGAACCAGCAATGTGATTGATCTGGATAAACACATTGCCAAACAACTGAATCAGGTAAGGAATAGATATGCTCCACTAACAATTGAACAGACAATTCTTGATTACAACGAATGTAACCTATCTCATCATACCCAAGCAGGGCCTTCTGTTGTACAGAAGTTCACTCAAGGATCTAAATTAGGGCTTAATTCTGCTTTACAATCTATTCTACCAAAAACCCCAGAGAAGCTTTATGTCAAATGAAATCATGAGACAGTGATACTATCCACCAAAGGATCAGATGCCACAGCAGGCTATGATCTATACACAGCTGAAGAATTAGAAATTCCCAGCATGGCAAAGGCCTAGTAAATATGATGATATCAATTGCCATCCCAAGTGGATGTTACAGAAGAATTGCCTCACGAAGCAGTATAGCAGCAAAGAACCACATTCATGTAGGAGCTGGAGTTATTGACACTGACTACAGAGGAGACATGAAAGTTCTTTTGATGAACTTCTCTTCCAAAACATTCAAAGTAGCAAAAGAAGATCAAATAGCCCAACTAATATTAGAAAAGGTCTTGAATACATCAATAGAAGAATGAAAAGAACTCAACAAAACCAAATGAGGATCCACAGGATTTGGATCAACTGGTAAAGCCATACAAACAATCAATCCTCAATAAGAACTAAAACTCAATCTAATAATTTGCTCAACAAAAAACACTAAATGACTTCTCAAAGTAGCTGCACTACTCAACTCAGGAGCTAACTGTATATTCATCAATCGAACCTTCATAGAGAAGAAGGGTTTACCCCTTCAAAAATTGGACAACCCCATAGAAGTGCTCAATGTTGATGGAACAGAAAATTTTGCAGGACAGATAACTTACACAGCAGATCTAATAATTGACTACAACAGACATCGTGAAATGGTCACCACAGAAGTGACTGACCTAGAAAAGAACGAAATGATACTTGGCTATACTTGGCTAAAGAAGCATAACCCAGACATAGACTGGACTACCAGAGAAATTATGATGAAACAATGCCCATCCATGTGTTATCATTTACAACCAAAAGGATCATGATTACAAACCATTGAAAAGGAAGAGTCCAAAGCAGGACTTCATCAATATCACATACAGATCAGACAAAAGGTAGACAAAGCACTTTTAAAGCTTATCAGTGATAAATGACGACCAGAGGAACTAGTACTGAAAGAATATCATAAATTCCTCTCAGTATTTTCCCAAAAGGAATCAGAACGAATGCCCTTATGAAAACCATGGGATCACACAATAGAGATGAAAGAAATGTTTAAACCTAAGAAAGGACACCTGATCCCATTATCCCCAAATGAGCAAAAGAAAGTCTCAGATTTCATTGAAGACCAATTATGTAAAGGATACATACGACCCTCTAAATCCTCATAAACCTCACCAGTCTTCTTTGTGTTACAATTTCTTGGACTAATCATTTCCTTTTCCTTCAATGACTAATCTATTCCATCATGTTCCACAATATTCCACCACTTGCTTTGTCATCAATTTCATCACATTCCATCATTTTTCTTGTATTACTTAAACTGTTTGCACCTATTTGTCTTTTTGGGTATATATACCCTTTCTCTGTGCATCCCCCTTCTTTTTCTTAACCTTAATCTACTTGAGCTATGCTCTAGTATCTTGTACTTGTCTACCTTGAATAAAGGTCCTTGACTCTGATAAGCCTTATCATGTTGCTTTGAAATATGTCTTGACCTTGTTGAGCAACCATATTGTTGTGTCAAAGGTCTCTCTCAAAATACTCTAGTTGTGCCCTTCAGATATGCTTCTAGCCCAGAACCTTTGACCCTTTGTGCTAGACCTTATCAAGTTTTGCATTCAACCTCGAACATAACACTTTGTACCAAAGAAGGATGGACAAAAATGGATGGTACAGGATTACCGATATCTAAATGAACACACAATCAAAAACAATTATCCACTTCCCCTTATCTCTCAACTTGTTGACAAGCTGAAAGGAGCTAAGATGTTTATGAAAATGGATCTACGATGGGGGTACAACAATGTATGAATCAAAGATGGAGATGAATGGAAGGCCACATTTGTGTGCCACAGAGGCTCCTTTGAACTGCTGGTCATGTTCTTTGGACTGTGCAACTCACTGGCAACCTTTCAGATGATAATGAATGAAATATTTGCAGATATGGAAGATGTGATGGTTGTATACATCAACGACCTCATGATCTTTACAAAAACAAACAACCCAAGGAAACATGACAAAATAGTCAAAAAAGTACTACAATGATTACAGGAAAACAACTTGTTTGTGAAACCAGAGAAATGCACATTTTGAGCAAAGGAAGTAGAATTTCTTGGAATGACCATCTCAGACCAAGGAATCAAAATGAATGACGATAAAGTAAAAGCCATTCTGGAATGGCCAGAATCAAAAACAGTAAAAGGAGTAAGAAGCTTCCTAGGGCTCACCAACTTCTATTGAAGATTCATAGAAGGATACACCCAAGTGGCTAGACCTCTCATAGACCTAACAAAGAAAGACATTCCATTCCAATGGATGGATGAACAACAAGAAGTGTTTGATATGCTCAAACGATGATTCACTATCACACCAATATTAGCATTCTCCAATAACAACAAAGAATTCCGCTTAGAAACCAATGCATCAAATTATGCCACAGGAGCAGTGCTCTCAATACAAAATGATGACAAATGGCATCTAGTTGCCTACTCTAGTCATAGTATGTCACCAGAAGAACAAAACTACCCAATAGCAGATAAAAAAATACTCAGTGTCATAAGAGCATTAGAACAATGGAGGCACTACCTAAAAGGTGGTAAATATGAATTTGAAATATGGAACAATCATGCCAACCTCCAATACTTCATGAAACAACAAAACCTCAATAGACAACAAGCCCACTGGGCACAATATCTATCACATTTCAATTTCAAATGGATCCATAAAGCAGGGACTTCAATGGGAAAAGCAGATGCCCTCTCTAAAATAGAAGATCATGCACAAGGCATCACTGACAACAATAAATGCATAACAGTCATACCAGAAGAAAAAATCAGAATAACAAGAATAGTAGTACACAATGATGGTGATGAAATCACCACTCTCATTAAAAACACCACATCTAAATTACAAGAAGGATACATCCAAAATATCAGCCAAAAGCACAATCTATTAATGAAAGATAAATTTATTCAAACTGCAAAAGGACAGTTGTTTATATCAGACAAAGAAGATCTACGAAGAAAAATAGTCACCAAACATCATGATATACCAGTTGCAGGACATCCAGGAATAGACAAAACTACAGAAATGCTCCAATGACATTACTTTTGGCCAGGAATGATCCAATATGTAAAAGAATACATCACTCAATGTGACAAATGCTAAAAGATGAAACCAAGAAATTACACCACACACAGAACTTTACAGCCACTTCCAATACTGGTAGGACCATGGAAAGAAGTCACAGCTGACTTCATTACTGATTTACCAACATCAAACCAATACAACACCATCCTAGTAATAGTAGATAGATTCTCAAAAGAAGCAGTCTTCATACCCATGATGAAGAACATGACATCTCTTCAAACAGCACAAATATATCTCAATCACATATAGAAGCATTATGGACTTCCCACATCTATAGTTTCAGATCGAGGACCACAATTTGCATCATAGGTGATGAAAGAAATTTGCAAACAACTAGATATCATGCCAAAACTATCAACCACATTCCACCCACAAATGGATGAACAATCAGAACAAGTAAACAGAGATCTACAACAATACTTATGGCTATTCATCCATGAATACCCAAAGTATTGGTCAAAATGGCTACCAATCGCTCAATTCTCTTACAATTCTAAAAGACATGCTGCCACCTCATACTCTCCCTTTAATGTTACATGCACATACACTCCACAAATGGGCATCAAACCCCAAGACAATGGAAAAGTGCCAGCTGCTTTCTGATTTGCAGATGAAATGAAAAACACTTTGTATTCCATAAAAGAACACCTTGAATAAACAAGGCAATGCATGAAATCACAGGCTGATAAGCACTGTTCCAAAGCACCCTATTACGCCATAGGAGAACAAGTCTGGCTTTCCACAGAAAATCTTAAACTCCTACATGCTTCAAAGAAGCTCATGGAAAGATGGCTCAGACCATACACCATCATGAAATTAATCGGCATCAATGCAGTTGAACTGTGATTACCATGCTCCATGCAAATCCATCCCATTATTAACATCTCACATATTAAGCCTTACAAAGAATACCTCAAAGGGCAACACATCATTTGCCCAGGACCAATCATAGTAACAGAAGATTGTGAAAATGAATATGAAGTAGACTTCATCATTGATTTATGCTTATGCAATGAAAAGCTGCAATATCTAGTCCACTGGACAGGTTATGATGATATCAAAAGGACATGGAAACCATCATCCAACCTTCTCCATGCTAAGAAAGCAATAGTGGACTTCCATTGTTCCCATCCAGCAGCTCCATAACAGATTCAGCTTGCTGAATCACAATTCTATAATCTATTCTTCCACATCTCAATAGAACAACCTACATGCCCACCTTCTCAACAACCCTTTAGTCGCCTGGAAGTCGACCTTTAGAAAGAGGGTAGTGTTACGACACCCACATTCACACCCTATTTTTCTAGATATTTCTATTATTTTTCCCAACTTTCTACAACAACATCTAACCTCTACAATATGAAAGCCAACAAGTGCTGACTAACACATCACATGATACAATCTAGACCCATGACATATGCTTCCCTTTTCTATTTCCATCTTGAATCATTCCTTTTCATTTATGCACCTTCTATTCTTCTAGATTACATGCTAGACACATGATGGCCTTACCCTTTTAATTACCACATCACATTTCTCTTATCTTTCATTACCACTCACAGCCTCTTTCACTTCTGCTCTTCTGAAGGCTATGGTACAGCATTCTTGATCCCCATTGCTTCTTTCTGACTCATACAGACTCAGCCTTATCACTAGGGCTAAGGGCATGGACTTATATAGTAATATTAAGTACCAAACATGTACAAACATATAAGTAGTATATAAAGGCCCAAGAGCCAACCAAGAGGACTTCAGTTCATCCTCTTTGGTTTTCCCTCTACAACCTACAGACTCAGCAGAACACCAATCTTGCTTTTTCCTTCATGTCTACAACAATCCTAAGTGAGTGGCCTATAGCCTTAAGTGGTTGTAGGGTTGCTTCACCTCACCTCATCATCAAACTTCCCTGGTATTCTATCTGAAGACTTTCTCTGTTATCTTCATGTTCTTATCCTATTTGCCAAAATGAACCTCTCTCTACTCTATCTCCCCTATTCCTTACTCACAACTTCTTGCAATTTCACAAACAATTTTTCCACTTTCCTTCTTCTTCTTTCAAATTTCCTTCTTAACTTCCTTTCTTTCTCTCTTATTGAATCTGGAGCTTCAATTGTGAAAAGGGAGTAATGTTAGATTTTTGCTGCCTCACCTCTATCTCATGCATTATGTATGATGAACACATGATATCCTCATTCCATTTTCATTGAATATGCATGCAGGCATAGCCCAGATAATGGACCAGTATAAATAGGAGCCTCTGTATGTCAATAGCTCTCCATTCACAATTTATTCTTTCTTCCTCTTTTAAGAGTCCTCCACTTTGAAGGATATTGTTAGAAGGGTTCTTAACACAATCCCTGGTTCCTGAATGAGAGACTAAGGTGCCAACAAGTGAGTTGTCTTCATTATTGGATTTAACCTTAGTAATCTTCCCATTTTTGACAGCCACAACAATTGCTGCTTCATCTTCAAACTGATTCATTGACTCACCAACTTCATCTCCTCAGATCTTTCAGTGACAGAATCTTATTGATGGTCAATGGGACACCAAACATATGGCTGCAGTCCTAGTCAGGGTCATGGTTGGTGAGTTGGTGGATCTACCTAAAACATGACTCAGATAGTTTGGTTGCAGGACAGGTGTAAAATAAAAAATGTTTAATTTTTATCAATCTTTAGTAATTTGACTTAGGATGATGGTAGTGACTGGCAAGGATACTACATATGAGATGACTGTGCTTTACTGCTAGCAGCAATATTATGATTAAATCACCATTCAGTTCTGTGCAAAAGTACTATGTCATACTGCATATTTCAGATCCAAAGGCAATGCATTATTACTTATGCAGTTTCTGTTATGGATCCTAGATTCACAAACCATTTTTCTCATATTTTTCCTATTTTATCTCACTTACTTTCACTCATTTCAGACCTTGTCTTGTACTCACTCAAGTACTGTCACATGACTGGTCACATGACACATCACATGACACAGGTCTAGACCATACATCATCATTGATTACCTTGCACAGTTTCTCTTTCACACCTTCATCTCTGCCCTGTGCAAGGCTATGCAAAGGCTAGATGCCTCATACATCTTACTTCTACCCTTTTTATACTATTTAGCTGGCACTGCTGCACACTGCCATCCACCAACATCCGCACAGCCATCTCTTATCATCCAATGGCATTAACACCTCATGACTTGTTACAACTCATCATGACTCCTAGGCTCTGCCATGCACTGCCTACATTTCTCAAGGCTGCTATCTTTCATTTCTGCTGCTGCACAGTACAGCCATGACATAGCCTTATCATAGCCTTCTTATCTATGACTCAGCATGACTCCTAATGACTTATATGGACTACTATATTTAGACATTAGATAACAAACATGTACAAATAGTAGAATAGTATATAAGAGCAGTGCCAATAGCCAAGACCTCCCAGTCTTGTTATTGTCACCTTTCCCCCTCATACCACTGTGAGGAACTGATACAGCTATTCCACAGGATTGTCCATAAGGCTAGTACCCTTGCAACATGACTGACAGACTCCCTCCACAGGTTATGAAGGTAGCTTGTTGTTACGGGTTACCTTCAAGGCTAACCATAAAACCTAACAGAATTGCTCCACACTAGCAGGACCAGGAGAGACTGATCAGAGAACGCATGGCCAGCCGTGAAGACTTATTGAGGAACAGAAGAGATGTGCAAATGCAGAGGCCTATCTGAGAGAGGAATGCCTTTCCAGCGTAACTCGACCCGAGCAAGGACTTGGAGAGTTGTACGAATAGTCGACAGGAGACACCTTTCCGAGAGGATGCACGCCAGACAAGGACTTGGAGAGAGAATATCAAGTAATGATGTTAATACAAGATACGGAGGTACAAGAGATGCCAATGGGCAAATACAGGGAGAGTGTCAAGGCGACAAAGTGGGGCTAGGTTATAGCCAGAGGGGGGGTTAGGTAGATCAAAGGTAAGTATACAACAGTGGAGAGGGAACGCCTAAATAGTGTCCCAGAGTTCGATGACAAAGCAATGACAAAGAAATGGAACGTTCTAGGGAGTCAAAGAAGACACGCCATGAGGCGGAAGAAGGTTCTAAAGATACACGGGGATCAAAGAAGCGAAGTCAGGTGTTACAAGGTTCGAAGAAGAAGTGGAAATGAATACCGCATGTCATCGGTCTAGAGTTGTCCAAGAAATGAGGCATCTAGGGCAAAGGGTATTGGGGAGAGGCGAGAGACGAGGACTGGGGATAAGCCAGTTCACAGAGGGTCCTGTGGAGGAGAAGGTCCAGGGATATGAAGGGAGTGTCTGGGGGGACATCGTGGTTGATCCGTTGAGGATTCGAGAGAGTGCTGGTGTTCACCAGCATTCCTTGTGATGCGAGAGCGACGGTAGACGAGGTGTCTAAGGCAAGGGAGATTTCAGAGCATCAGAGAGTCGAAGAAAAAGCTACGGGGCCTTAGCGTATCATAACACTTGTTGGTTGTATAGGGTTACTCACTTGCAGTTCTCTCCCAAGTCGAATCCGGCAAGTTCGCAACAGTTTCTCCCATGCACCACTATGGTGGATCACGAAAGTCCATGCAATATAAGATTTATGCATTATGACCATATATATTATGAGAAAGTGTACTGTACCTCTTTTTCATCCATAAAACTATATAGTGGCTCAAAAAGGAAATGCATAGCATTACATAATTCATTTCATCACCTATATCTTCACAACCAGCTCACATTACTCCAAGGTGTAGGGCTTAGTAGAGAGCCAAATCACTATAGATTATTGTAGTACAGTTGAAATTTTAATGGAATCAATGTATAACCAATGACAGGAAGCAGAGCATAGTGCACTTCTTATTTGTTTCATGCTATTTCCCTCCAAATCTGGATTTCCTGAGCTCAATTCATGGAATATTGTCATGGAACATTTTGTAGCTTAATGTATTGACCCTTTGGCATCTCCTAATACAGTATCAAGCCAGTATGTGCTCACAATGAATCA
>JBBPUN010000092.1:0-25504 GCA_038094715.1 Heimioporus punctisporus | reverse complement strand
TTCTTGACTCTACTAAGGTCTACTCGTTACAGGGTCCCTTGGGAGAACAAATCGCGTTCCCCTTTTCACAACTACACTACAGGAGGTAGGGACTAACCATCTCAGCCTCTTCAAGTATTCTTCACCGGTCTTGCAGGTCTTGCATCATTAGGACAAACTTCCCATTTTATACACCAAGCTATAATGTGCACGAGACCTTGACTAGCTATCTCAGATCTCTGAAGGTGTGTCTTCATTTTCTCAAGGTTAACACTAGGTGTTGACGCTTACCTATTGTGCCAACAGTATAGGACATAGGGTTGGACTTGAAAGCGTCCAGATCTATTGAAACAGGATTAACTGACATCAGTGAGTGTCCTTCAGGCAACTCTCGACTTGACCAAGAGGATAACCAATCTACGGAGTTTAGTGTCTTCAGGACCATCCATAATCAAGTGCGAAGAATCCAAAGTCTCCTTGCCTCACCAAGGGCTTGCAGAGAGGTGTCCTACCTCCCCAGTTGACAGGACATTTGGAAGGTTCAGGGACAGTGCAACCCCAGTGAACCACACACAGAGGGTCTTCTCATCCACTGAGGCTGAAGCACAGAGAGAAGAGGTACGTGAAACGGTACCATTCCCCAGATCAGAACTTTACCCTTTGAGCTTGCAGGCTCATCATATCAGACTTCCATCATCCATCATGAGGGAGTTTTACGGAGAAGAAGTCTATCAGTTACTCAAGAGGCAGCAGAACCTTGTGGAGGAGCAGAACTATCGCTTGGGCTTATACAATCCCAATGATTACAACCCCAAAGGAGAAGTCCCCATCCAGAGGGATATATTTGCAGAGGCTGTCCACCAATGAGAGACACAGCAGTATGTCCAGGTGACCCATTCATTTGGAGATCATGCTCTGATGAGATTTATCGATCCCATCATCAGGGAGAGATTTGGAGAAGAAGCCTACAATTGGCAAGCGGATCAGGAGATTCACAGAGCTCTAGAGGAACAGAGAGAAGAAGAGCTATGCCAAGAAGGCAGAGAGCAGGCTCACAGGATCATTGAGGAGATTCGAAGGAGGATCTATGGTATTCCACCTTGAGTGATCACAGTGAGAGAGTGTGTCAAGAGATTGAGGGAGTGCAGAGAATGCTACAGGGAACACAGACAATGCCAGGTTGGGTTCAACTTACCCTGCTGGTCACACATTGAAGGGAATGCAGAGTCTACACTCAGACTGCGCCATACTTTGAGAGCACCGTGCCGCTACCCCTATTAGATGATTTCATCCCCTACCTTCATCTTTAAATATATCTTTACCATCTTTCTATTGGCCCTCTTTTACAGATACTTTTTGGCTATCCTACTTTTTTTAGAACTTCTCACAGGTTACGTCCTCTATTGCAATACAGGTATCACAATCGAGATAAGGTTTTCTCACAACATCGTATCATTCGCATTTGCAAACCCAAGGCTACTTATCAAGCCAAAAGATAAGGCAAAAGATAGCAAAGCTTCCAATGAAGAGGAGACAGTAAACAAGGACCTCAATTGGAATCAACCAACAGATGAGTCAGGTTGGGACAAAGCCACAGGCTGGTCGACACAAACCCAACAGACAGATCCAATTTATACGTCGGGCAACGTTGTAACAAACATTCCTGAGAATCAGTGGATTGACTGGGTCTTTGATCACATCAGAGACGCCCTTATTGCCAGATTAGCTGGTCGCTGATATAGAAACCATTTCCTTCAGCAGGAGACAGCTCACTACACACCTGTTGATCAGAATTGGGGAGAGCAAATCATGACCATCACTGAAGAGGAAATTGAAGACCTCTAGGCAAAGATGAGCAATCCATATGATGGTTTATCGCAAGAGACCCTAGTGGTTCTCAACAATGGAATGGCCACAGTTGATGACAAGATACAGCAGCTTATCAAGGAGGTTGCAGTGCAGGCATGCAATGCTCAAGTGTTTCACAATGATCTGCTACAGTCAACAGCGCAGGCACAACAATTCCAAGTGAAGATATTGCAACTAGAGGCATCAGCCACGTTGCTATGCTGAGATCTATCTTGAGCAGAACAGGAAATTCTTGAACAAGATGTTCAGATTAGATCGCAGTCACAAGTGCAGCCAAGTCAGACTGCAGGACAATCAGGAACCAAGGTAGAAATATTTGCTGACCCAGGAAACTTTGACAGCACATGGTTCAAATTTGACACTTGGTGGGCCAAGATGACAGCATGGTTGAAAGTGCACAAGAAGATGATACCACCACAATCGGACAGAGCAGTGCTCGCTGTTCTATCTAGATTGAGAGGTGCTGAAGCTGGAATCTTCATGCAACCTAGGATTCAAAAGATGAATTCTGTGGAGGATTACACATGGGCACAACTGGAGACAGACATGCTATCATTCTTCAGATGAACCAACCAGAAAGACTCTTACGTCAAGCAATTCAAAGCTCTATATCAAAGAGATATGAAAGTTGATGCTTTCATTGCTAGAGCTGAATCATTGCAAGTTATGACACAGTTTTTGAACGAACAGTTAATTCAGTTCTTCGAAACGCACATGAAACACTCCATTCTAGCCAAGCTACTGGAACAGGTTCCAGACAGGACTCATGAGATATGGAATGACCATCTTCTGTTGATCAGGAAGATAAGGGAGATAGGAAATGCCCAAGAGGCTATACCCTTCATATTCTCACAAGTGCCAATGGCAAGGCAAAGGAACGATGATCACATGGACATCGCGATGATCAAAAAAGAGACAGAGACAGAGATTAATGTCTTTAGCTCTGGAGGAAAAGGCAACTGTTTTATCTGCAAATTGACGAACCACATCACCAAGGATCATCTGGGAGGAATTCAGTGTCCAGAGTGCAAACATTACAGTAAGCATTGGGTTAGGTGCAACAAGAAGAAGTTGCCACTGCTTAGCCCTGCGCAATGACAAGTTTGTGCCACAGATGAAGAAGAAGGAGCCGACTCATGGGAAGAACCCTTTCATCAGGGCAAAACTGATCCCAGACCTCGTGCTATTTGTGGTATGAATTATGATGAGATGAAAGCCCATTTCTATGATCTCTATGAGGTGGAAGCCAGATTGGGAAAAGATTAGGCAATGTGATTAAACTGGGTAATCAACTTGCATCATTACGACACAAGCCATTGAGAGGAGCAAACTGATTTTCATGCTTAGCTGTTGATCAGCTTACAGACAATTCAGAATTAGATGTAGTTTCTAACAGCCAAGCGGGGCCTTTGGTGTCAAAACCAAAGCTCAGTTGGGGCTCTAAACTGATGCTTAATTCTGCTTTTGCTAAATCTCACAGGAAAACCCCAGAGAAGTTACTTATCAAACAAAACTCTACAGAAGCAACACTTCCCATGAAAGGTTCAATGTAGGCCACTGAATATGACCTTTATGCTGCAGAAGGCTTATCTATCCCTTCATTGGGCAAAGGATTAGTCAACATGATGATATCTATCACCATACCATCTGGATGTTATGGAAGGATTGCATCTAGAAGTGGACTGGCTGCAAAGAATCACATTCTTGTTGGAGCAGGAGTTATTGACACCAACTACCATGGAGATGTCAAAGTCCTCCTCATGAACTTCTCACCCAAAATGTTTGAAGTCAAGAAAGGCAACCGGATTGCTCAGCTTATTCTTGAGAAGATTGAGAATGCTTCTATTGAAGAATCTCAAGAACTTGATCAGACTGATGAAGGAGAAGCAGGTTTTGGTTCTACAGGTATAGGGAGAGCTATTCACACAATCATGCCAACAAAGGAATTAAAACTCCCTTTGAAGGTAAGCTCAACCTTGAACACGAAACAGTTCTCAGAAGTGCAAGCCCTGCTGGACTTAGGAGCTAATTGCATTTTTGTGGACAGATAGTGGGTCAAAGATCAAAAATTTCCACTCCAAAAACTAGAACGACCTTTACAAGTCTATAATGTGGACAGAAGCAAGAGTTCCGCTGGGAATATTACCCACATTTTCAACCTTATCATGGACTATCAAAAACACAGGGAATGCGTGACCACTGAGGTCACAGATCTAGGAAAGAACAAGATGATACTAGGATATACCTGATTGAAATACCATAATCCTGATATAGACTGGAACACCGGAGATATCAAGATGGATAGATGCCCAGCCATATGCTACCACTTGAGAGGAAAAGAAGACTTTACCAGCATTCCTTGGAAGAACCTAAAGATAAGAACAGGCCAGAAGATAGACAAACAACTCAAGAAGTTGATTTTGGAAAAGAAAGATCCGAAATTACTGGTGCTGAAGGAATATCACCAATATCTAAAGGTATTCTTCCAGACAGCATCTGAATGCATGCCCATTAGAAAACCCTGGGATCACACTATCAATTTGAAGGACACCTTTCAACCGAAGAAAGGAAGACTCATCCCTCTATTGCTGGACGAACAGAAGGAAGTCTCAGAGTTCATCAAAGACCAACTTCGAAAAGGTTACATCTGACCTTCTAAATCACCACAGACCTCTCCAGTATTCTTCATCCCTAAAAAGGATGGAAGAAAATGCATGGTTCAGGATTACAGATATCTTAACACTCACACAGTACACAACAACTACCTGTTGCCATTAATCTCTCAACTTGTTGACAAGTTGAAAGGCACCAAGTTATTCACCAAAATGGATCTTAGATGGGGATATAACAACGTCAGAATCAAGGAAGGTGACGAATGGAAGGCTGCTTTTGTTTGTCACAAAGGCACATTTGAACTGCTGGTTATGTTCTTTGGCCTTTGCAACTCCCCAGCTACATTCCAGACAATGATGAATGAGATATTTGCAGACATAAACGACGTCATGGTGGTCTACATTGACAACCTCATGATATTCACAAAGACAGACAACCCTGTTGAACATGATTGCATCGAGAAAGAAGTCTTACAAAGATTAGAAGAACACGATTTATTTGTCAAACTGGAGAAATGCTCCTTTAAGATAAAAGAAGTGGAATTCCTAGGAATGATCATCTCAGATAAAGGAATCAAGATGGATGAATCGAAGGTGAAAGCCATTCTGGAATGGCCAGAACCAATGAATCTCACCCATGTATGCAGCTTCCTTGGCTTGGCCAATTTTTACAGGAGATTCATTGAAAACTTCACGAAGATTACAAATTCACTCATGGAGTTAATGAAGAAAGACGTACCATTCCATTGGAAGGAAGAACAGCAGAATACATTTGACACACTGAAGCAAGCCTTCACCTCTGCTCTGATTCTTGCCTTTCCAGACCAAGAAAAGAAATTCAGATTAGAAACTGATGCATCAGAATACACCACAGGTGTAGTGTTATCTGTCAGGAACAGTGACAACAAATGGCACCCTGTTGCCTATTACTCACACTTGATGTCAGCTGAAGAACAAAATTACCCTATTGCCAATAAAGAGATGCTCAGCATCATTAGAGCACTAGAGCAATGGAGGCACTATCTAGAAGGTGCATGCCATGAATTTGAAATCTGGAATGATCACACAAATCTACAGTATGTTACGTCCGTAGGTCGAACATAGGACTCGATCAGGTCTAGTATAAAAGGTCAAAGGTTTCAGGTAAGGATCATACCCACAATGTGTCGACAGAGTTCAAGTGAGATCTTTTGACGCAACAAGACGGTTGCTGGCAAGATCAAGAAGCGTTTCAAAGCAACACTATAAGGCTTTTGCAGAAACAAGGTCCTTTATTCAAGGAAGAGTTTACAAGGTTACTAGAGCTAGGCTTGAGTAGATCAAGGTTAAGAAGAAAAAGGGGAAGCACAAGGAAAGGGTTATTTATACCCAAAAAGACAAATGTGTGTAAACATGTGAAGTAAGAAAATAGAATCTGATGGAAAGTGATGGAATCGATGACATAAGCAAGTGGTGGAATACTACAGAACGTGGTGGAATAGATTAGTCATTGAGAGAAAAGGAAATAGTAAGTCCAGAGAATTGTAACAATACCCCCCAACTATGGGTGAAGTACCACTGAATCCACATTCTACAGGTCGAGATATCCTCCAGAAGGCGAACCTGTTACATTTGCCCAAGCAGTTTCATCCCAAACATTGTCAGGAGGGGAAGGGAAACGTCTTTGAGGAGAAGGATAGTGTCGTCGAGTAGGCAGGTAAGAGGGCCTCATTTGGGCCATAAGGGGTCTGGGACAGTTACGAGTAGAGGGGTCAGGCACACGTCAGGGTCAGGAGGAAGAGGTGGAAGAACGAGAGGTGGCAGAAGCAGAAGACAAAGAGGAGGAGGTGGATGGAGAGTGAGGCGTTTGTCAAGCTGGGCAAAATTGTTGGATATGACCAGGGGCCCAACGAAGACAGAGAGGGCATTGGTATATCCTGCAGTGGATGCGCTGTAGAGCACATAGTGGCTCTACGGTTATATTCCATTATTTTTAATATATGAGACCTCTGATCTTACTTCTTGGATTGTCTGCATACCATTTTGACCCTTCTTTTCTTCTGCTTAGATTGATTACACCGACCGATCCAACTCGGAAACTCATTATGGGTTGCCGCCGACAACCCCTTCGGTCCGAATACCCCTCAATGGGTTGGATTGATGTTACTTTGTATTTTCGGCACATTTTCTACATTATTTTTCTATTATCTTCATTTTTGCCTCAGTCGAGCTCACTCGGCAACTCGAAGTTTCATAGTGTCAGTCCGATTATAATCGGCCGACGGTTTGTTGACAGGTAGATTTCTGATCTTACTCCCTACCTCATCTCTCCCTTTAGCCCCCATTCACTTTTGTTTTTGCCAATACGTTCAATATACAGTCTGGGGTGTGCCCTGGACTATAAGTCTGTATTCTGCAGAACAAAAGATCATCTTTTGCACCCCCCTTCGCACTATGGCCCTCCGAGAGTCAACCCTGGCCCTTCGTCCTTTGTAAAATATTACCGAAACCTCCCCGTCGTCGTCACTAACATCCCTGGCATCCATCTTCGTCAGTCAGGCATGGCCGGCAACTTCTTCATCCCCTCGATCTTTCTCGACTCATCACTCGGCCCAGCGGGTGCCAATTATTGTCACTGCAAGCGTTGGCCTTAGGCAACTTGCACCATCACCTTACCCATCATCTATCTGGCAGGTCACGGCCTTTGGCAACCCACCTCATCATTATCTACCTCCTTTATTGTCCGTTGGGCAAGTCACGGCCTTTGGCAACTTGTCACATCATCATTTCTGTCCTCTTCCCTCTGTCAGACTAGTCTCGGCCTTTGGCCACTAGTCCCTTCGTCTCCTTTACTCTTCATTGAACTAAAAGCTGTCAAGTGTAGTCCCCTTCTTGACTCTACAAAGGTCTACTCGTTAGAGGGTCCCTTGGGAGAACAAATCACATTCCCTTTTTTCACAACTACACTATGGGAGGTAGGGACTAACCATCTCAGCCTCTTCTAGTATCCTTCATCTGGAGCCCACCACAAGGGACTCCAAAACAGGTGCCAGACGTAGTCTCTGCCCTACGGCGGAACGTCAAGAATTGCAAAACTTACTTGACAGTTTCCGACAGTTACAGATCTCCAACGTCTCACTTCTATCTGAGGTACCATCGGAAAAAGCGCATCACAACCGCTCCGATCTTCCCGACCTCAGTAGTATCCTTACCTCAACCGAAAACCTGATTTCTCTGACGCCTCTGACGTCGGCCGATCGCTTGCTACTCAACTCCCTGCTACAGCTACCGACAGACTGTCAATTATCCATGCCAATCAGACAGGCACCAAGTGAGCTGTCACCTCTAACCCCTGTCCTGGAAATTTGGCCAATTGGTGAACTCACACCGGACTGATTATTCCCGGGTGCTTTTACGCATTCAACGCCGGTTAGAAATAGGAGGAAAAGCGTGTCGGAAGAGGAGGATCCCCCATCAGAAAACCTTCCTCAAACCATCTATCAATCTACGACCCCGAATACACCACTTACTCCTTCAACGCCTCCACTGCTATCCTCGGCATCCTCTCCCTCTCTAACCGCTCTATTTGACTTAACCCCCAAACAACAACTCTCTCCGTTGTTACTGCCTCCTCTCAGTCTGCTACCGCCTCCGTCTCCACCTCTACCTTTGCCTAGCTCACCGGCCCCTGTACCTCAAATGGCCAACCCAGCTCCAACTATGATGCCTCTGCAGGATACTCAAAAAGCCCCTAACTTTGACGGGAAAACCTCAGCATTGCTCCTCCATTTCCTAGATGACGTTGAGACTTTCTGCACCGCCGCAGCTCTCGACAACGATGATAAAATAAAGTATGCTATCTGCTACGCTGACCTGGAAGAAGCAGAAGGTTGGGAGCTGCTTGATGAAGCTACCGCTATCCTGGCTGATTGGGCAGCGTTTGTTACCGTGGTTAAACAATTGTATCCCAGTTGCGAGACTGCTAACAGGTATTGCCGAGCTGATATACAGTACCTGGTTAAAGAATATAGGGGGAAACTGTTACGCGAGGCGTCTCTTGAGGGATCGACTGAGGCTTACTCCGAGGCAGGACACTCACGAAGAGGTACGACTCAGCCTGGAGGGGATATCTATACGTTCAGAAGAACGGTCAGTGAGACTATATGCTTTCAAGAAAGCGGAGAGAAGGCTTAGGGACTTAGGGACTGAGGAGGACTCAAGAGCGACGCTAGATTGCGCAGATCAAGAATGAGGGACTACGGTACATGGCAGCAGGTATATATGGGAAGCGACGCATAAGCGTGGAATCCTATGGAAGGGGATGGAAAAGGAACACTAAGCATAGGTGACAAACTATGCTGCGGAGGAGGCTGTCCAGAGAAGATCCAAAGAGAAAGGAAGTTAAACGAGGATAATAGAGATATGAGGAAAGCCTATGACAACGAGAAGGTGTGAATAGTCATAGGCTGAAATATACATGCCAAGGACACGATGGTAAACTGGTTTCAATAAAGAGATGACGAGGATAGTCGAAGAGAGAAAGAAAACCATAACAGAAACCAATGTGTACAATCGAAGACTTGGGCGAATACCAGCGCAAATTTCAGAAGGTCACCAAACTCCTGGTTGCCAATAGGAAGCTCTCTGACCTTGACCGAGACTCTCTCTTTATGACTGGCCTGCCTATCACCCTCGAGGCGCAGGTTCGGCAATGTCTCCTCATTATGAAGCCAGCTCACCATCCATACGACCCCTATCCTATTTCCGACATTGTTGAGGCAACTCGATTCCTTCTTACTGGGTTGGCCCTTTGTCCCTTGACCCAGTTGAGTATTCCATTGGTCCCCTACATTCCATCTTGGGCGGCTTTGCCCCCTGTCTCTGTACTGACACCCCAAGTCCCGGTGGCACTGCGACCAACAATCCCCTCGGTTGCACCTGCAGCAGCATTGGTCCAAGTCAAAGCCGAGCAAGCTGTGATGCAAGCTACTGCCTAGCCAAAGTGTTGCGCTTTCTGCAGTGATCTAGCCCATTTCATAGATAAGTGCCCTCATGTAGAAGGGTACATTCAAGCTGGATGAGCCATTTGAGGAGCTAATGGATGTTTATGCCTACCGGATGGGAATCGCATCCCATGCATACAAGGCACAAGGAATCTCCAAGATTGCCTTGACCGACTGGCTGTTTCTCCTGCTCCCGTGGTTTCTACTAACCTTCTCTCAACTACGTTCCCAGATACCGACACCATTCTGGACGTTGAACCATTGGTCTTCATGACCCCAGTTTCCCCTTCTGCTCCTGAACTCACTGACCCGGAATTCCAGTCATATATTGCCAACGCTTGGGCTTCATTCCAGGCCGATAAGGCCAAAGATAAAGGTAAATGACAGCGCTTCGATGGCATTGAAATACTGGTTAGGAAACCTAACAGACTGATGCTGAAACCAGCGTCGGTTTCCGAAGAAATCAAAACCCCAGCGATCGCTGCTGCTAGAAACCCTCAACTGACTATGACTTCTGCCACCCCCTCTCTATCTAGACGACCCGATCCTTCTCACCCTGCCCCTGTCCAACCTTTGGGACAGTTCTGCTATTTGTTCCCTCTTGAAGACAAAACAGCTCCTAAGCAAGTCCTAGACTGAGTTCTGGAAACTACTGTCCCTGTCCCCATAAAGGACCTGATCACTATTGCCCCCGATCTTCAATGGCAATTGAAGGATCTCTCTTCGGCAAAACGTGTTCCCGTCACCTCTAATGTCGTCTATGTCAATGAACTTGCAGGTCACGATCCCGGTGCTGTGAGCCAGGAATTTGGTCACAACATGCTCCGCAATGACGATGGTCTGATAGTTGCCCATCACAGCGTGCCCCTCCGATCCCTCGAGGCCACTGTTGTTGATATCGGCCGAACTCTCATAGGAGTCTTGGATAGTGGTTCCAAGATTGTCGCCATGCCTAAACAGGTATTGTTACGGTTTGACCGGATATGGTCTTGCCATAAACCTGACGGGTGGCTTTAGCACTGACGGAACAAGGTGATAGCAACTCATCATAGACTGAGGAGAGTGCCAGCTGCTTAAGACACATCGAGAGACCTTCTTCAGAGGTGAGGCGAAGAGGGAAGGGTTACATTTCAGTGATGCGAATAGAAGGTACAAGGGGGGGGGTGTCAGGTATGACTCTAGGTAAGGAATCTAAGTGTGAGAGTGAAGGTCTATATAGTGTACAACGAAAGAGATGACTAAGCGATGACGAAGGCGAAAGAATGTTCTGGGAATACAAGGGCAAAGGGTAAAGCATAGGGTAAAGGGGGAATAAGTCAGAGAGGATGACGAAGGGGGAAAACGTGTCTGATAGACAAGGGCGTTTGGTAATACAGATGATGAGAGACAAGATGAGAACAAGGCAAGGGAATGTTCTAGAAGTACATGGAGATCAAGAAGCAGAGCAATGAGGAAGAAACGAGGAAGTGACATCACCATTCTAGACGTATGACGTAGGCATAGAAGGTTCCAGACCGAAGGGATAAACCAGGGATATTCTGGTAAGTCTGTGGGTTAAGGGTTCATCTGTTGGAGATGGGGTCTTCGAGTGTTGAAGAGCGAGGAGAGTTCCAGAGTAAACTGGAGGACCTTGGGGATACGAGGAGATGTTCCAGGAGCACTAGAAGGGAGTTCCAAGGCATGTTGGGTCTCAAGGTATCAGGAGATGAAGAAAAAGATGGGCGCTAGAATAGGCGCCTCAAGGAATCGTAACAGGTATGGGAAGAGCTCGGGCTACCAGTTCGCTCGGATCACCAGCTGACCATGACCAATGTGAATACAAGTTCTGACGCTACCATCAGCGTCGTTGAGAACCTTTGTCTTGACTTCAGCGCTGGCCCCATCTCCTTACAAGTCCAGGTTCTCCCAAGAGCCAACTTCGACCTGCTTCTTGGCCGACCATTCCATTGTCTCATGAGTGCTTCTACTGACGATTTCCTGGATGGCACACAGAAAATTACACTCCGAGATCCTAACACTGGTAAAGGATATTGTATCCCAACCCGAGCATGGCTTGAAGGATGCCCTCGGTGTCATGGCCCTCACCTATCGTCTTTGTGCCTCCACCCCCAATGATGACCTTGTACCAAACCCTGACAACCTTCTACCCGTTGCTGAATACCTTCCCCCTACCTCTGTTGCCAACACTCCCTCCTCCCCCGCCATTTCCGCCGTTGATGAACCCCTCTATGCCCATAGACTCCAGGATGACTTCCCTGACGCCACTTACCTATCCCGGGCCTACAGACATCTGACTGACTCTCACCTTGCTTGACCCTTCTCCACTCATGTCAACATGGGATCCTCCATTCTAGCCATCTACAATGCCTTCCTACAGAATGAGCGGCTGGCCATTGTTGCCAACACCCTCACCTTGTCCAACAACACTGACTCCGCATTCCTTGAAGAGTTGGTAGCAAACATACGTGCCCAAATTCAAGGGGAATTAAACATTTTAATCTACCAACTGGAAATGGGTGAGTTTTTCGATGAACTAGACAGATACGTGGCCGATTTAAACAACATCATGCACCAAGCTGGACCCAATGCCGTCTCCATCCCTTCCACCCCCTCCGCGTCTTCCTCTCCCATTCACACCAATGAGGAATGCATGCTAGCAAGAGTAGACGCATGGTGGTCAGGTTTCCTAGGGAACAGGCAACTCGACTCTTCTCATCCCAGGTATAACAAAGCTTGCTTCCAATGCCAGTGTCTTGGACATACGTGCTGAAGAATACTAGAAG
Source organism: Heimioporus punctisporus (assembly GCA_038094715.1). Lineage (NCBI taxonomy): Eukaryota > Fungi > Basidiomycota > Agaricomycetes > Boletales > Boletaceae > Heimioporus > Heimioporus punctisporus. The sequence goes on along the minus strand of JBBPUN010000092.1, from coordinate 13,279 downwards.
AGGCTGAGATGATTAGTCCCTACCTCCCGTAGTGTAGTTGTGAAAAAGGGGAACATGATTTGTTCTCCCAAGGGACCCTCTAACAAGTAGACCTTTGTAGAGTCAAGAAGGGGACTGCACTTGACAGCTTTTAGTTTGATGAAGAGTAAAGGAGATGAAGGGACTAGTGGCTGAAGGCCAAGACTAGTCTGACAAAGGGAAGAGGACAGAAATGACGATGTGACAAGTTGCCGAAGGCCGTGACTTGCCCAACGGACGATAAAGGAGGTAGATAACGATGAGGCGGGTTGCCAAAGGCTGTGACCTGCCGGATAGATGATGGGTAAGGCGATGGTGCAAGTTGCCTAAGGCCAATGCTTGCAGTGACAATAATCGGCGCCCGCTGGGCCGAGTGACAAGTCAAGAAAGATCGAGGGGATGAAGAAGTCACTGGCTGCACCTGACCGACGGAGATGGATGCTGGGGATGTTAGCGACAATGACGGGGAGGTTTCGGTAATATTTTACAAAGGACGAAGGGCCAGGATTGACTCTCGGAGGGCCATAGTGCAAAGGGGGGTGCGAAAGATGATCTTTTGTTCCGCAGAATACAGACTTATAGTCCAGGGCACACCCCAGACTGTATATTGAACGTATTGGCAAAAACAAAAGTGAATGGGGGCTAAAGGGAGAGACGAGGTAGGGAGTAAGATCGGAAATCTACCTGTCAACAAACCATTGGCCAATTATAATCGGACCGACACTACAAAACTTCGAGTTGCCAAGTGAGCTCGACTGAGGCAAAAATGAAGATAATAGAAAAATAATGTAGAAAATGTGCCGAAAATACAAAGTAACATCGATCCAATCCGTTAAGGGGTATTCGGACCGAAGAGGTCGGCAGTGGCAACCCGTAATGAGTTTCCGAGTTGGATCGGTTGGTGTAATCAATCTAAGCAGAAGAAAAGAAGGGTCAAAATGGTATGCAGACGATCCAAGAAGTAAGATCAGAGGTCTCATATATTAAAAATGGTGAAATATAACCATAGAGCCACTATGTGCTCTACAGCAGGCACCAATTTCTTTTGTTCTATTGTAAACGGTCTGGAAGTGGATGGCTTTTTCATACCATGCCTTAATCGTGGTGGGGATGGTGACCATGCCGTAAATCCTTTCCATGAGTTTTCTAGGCATTCCAGCAGCAAGGAAGTTGATGAGGATGGCATCCTTGGTGATTTTGGATAGGGCTACCTTATTCTGGAATTCAGCGATGTATTCATTGAGTTGGTTGCCATTTGAGATTGTAGTGGTGGCCAACCAGGCGATGGTGTCATTTTTGACATCGTGGGTTTTAAAGTCTGCATCAAACTTAACGAGGAAGTTGGCGAAGGAGCCAAAACTAGGGGTGGTAAGGCTAAAAGCCTGTCATCAAAGGGTATTGGCCCAGGTGGCTGCTGGTTCTTCTGTCATATGGGATAAGGTAAACATGATCTTTTTATTATCATCATCATAGACCTTTTCATTGACAAGAAGGTAGGAGCAGACAGTGACCATCCATGCATCTGCTTTCTTTGGATCACTGTTGAAGGGCTTAGGGGCGCCAAGACGAAGTTCAGTGTGTTTGGTGGTGGTGGTCATGATGGTGGGAAGCATAGGGAAGGTGTGGAGGAGGGGTAGTGGGGGAGGTAGTGGTGATGGGGTTCCGAAGGGGAAGGTTCATTGGACTGGGGTTGGGGAGGGAGGGGTGGGGACTTGAGGGATGTTAAGTGATGAAGAGAGGTTTGTAGAGAGTTCAAGGGTGTTGTTGGGTTCAGTTCGTACCTCAACATCGTCAGAGTGTTTGGAGGAAGAGGAGACTTCTTCTTGTTCGGGATTAGATGGCTCAGAGTCGTGAGATTCCCTCCACTGGGCATTAGAGGAAGATATGGTGGGCAGATACTACGATGATATGCCCATACATGGAGAACCTTGATCTTTTGTTATGTCCATAGGTTGAACATAGAACTTGATCAGGTCTAGTATAAAAGGTCAAAGGTTTCGGGTAAGGATCATATCTGCAATGTGTTGATAGAGTTCGAGTGAGATCTTTTGATGCAACAAGACAGTTGCTGGCAAGATCAAGAAGCATTTCAAAGCAACGCTATAAGGCTTTCACAGAAACAAGGTCCTTTATTCAAGGAAGAGTTTGCAAGGTTACTAGAGCTAGGCTCGAGTAGATCAAGGTTAAGAAGAAAAAGGGGAAGCACAAGGAAAGGGTTATTTATACCCAAAAAGACAAATGTGTATAAACATGTGAAGTAAGAAAATAGAATCCAATGGAAAGTGATGGAATCGATGACATAAGCAAGTGGTGGAATACTACAGAACATGGTGGAATAGATTAGTCATCGAGAGAAAAGGAAATAGTAAATCCAGAGAATCGTAACACAGTATTTCATGAAGACCCAAGATCTTACTAAACGCCAGGCGCAATGAGCTCTTTATTTATCCAGATTCCAATACAAGTGGGTTCACAAACCAGGCAGTCAGATGACCTGTGCCGACACTCTCTCTAGATGAGAAGATCACACGGATGGTATTCATCTAGACAACAAGTCAATGCTGGTTATACCTCCATTGCACATTAGACAAACAGTTATGATTCACGATGAAGGAGATGGACTGGAAACCTTCATCGCCAACAAAACAGCAAAACTCCGAGAGTCTCACATTATGGAGCTAATCACGAAGCATCGACTCCATCAGGATGGAAGATTTCTAAAAACAACTGCTGGACAGTTATTCGTCCCTGACAAAGAAGAACTTCACATGAAGATTTTAACACTCCATCATGATTCACCTATTGCTGGACATCCAGGAGTCAAGAAGACAATGGAGTTGATCTCCCAATCCTACTTCTGGATAGGCATGATGAAATTCATCAAGGAATATGTCACATGCTGTGACAAATGTCAACAGATGAAATCATCTAATCAAGCCACTCACAGTCTTCTTCAGCCACTTGAGGTGCCTGATGGACCATGGACTGATATATCCGTGGACTTCATCACAGACTTGCCGCTTTCAAAAGGATTCAACACCATTCTGGTAGTGGTCAATTGCTTTTCGAAGGAAGTTGTTTTCATTCCGACAGTCAAAACTGTCACTGCTTTACAAACAGCACAGCTATATTTGGATCACGTTTGAAAGCACCATGGTTTACCTTCATCTATTATTTCAGATCAAGGACCACAGTTTGCATCGCAGGTGATGAAAGAGATTTGCTCGCACTTGTCGATCAAGCCGAAACTTTCCACTGCTTTCCACCCACAAACTGATGGACAGACAAAAAGGATCAATCATGATCTGCAACAATACCTTCGCCTATTTATTCACAATCAACAAGATCAGTGGGCAGATTGGTTGGCAATGGCTCAATTCTCCTACAACTCAAAGAAGCAGGCTTCTATCTTATCTGCACCATTCGCCATCATCAAAACATTCACACCCAGATTAGGTATAGAACCACATGGACAATCCAAAGCTCCAGCAGCAGATTCATTCATTACGAAACTCATGACTACACATGACAACCTGCTGGCAGCACAATCACACATGAAATTACAAGCTGATAAACACCGTATTAATCCACCTCCCTATACAATTGAAGACCAAGTTTGGCTTTCCACTGATAATCTCAAATTCACTTGTGCTTCGAAGAAAATTACTGAGAAATGGTTAGGTCCTTATTCAATCACTTGCTTAGCAGGCTCTAACACAGTTGAATTGAAACTTCCAAAAACCTTGCATATTCATTCAGTTGTGAATATCTCCCACATCAAACCTTACAAGGATCACCTACCATCTCAACCAGTTTCACATCCAAATCCAGTGCTGGTCACGGAAGATCACGACTCAGAGTATGAAGTGGATTATCTTGTCAATTCTCGTCTGCACAAAGACAAGCTGGAATACCTGGTCCATTGGGCTGGATATGATGAAACAGATAGAACATGGAAACCAGTTGCTAATTTGGCTGGATCCAAAGAAGCAATTGATGACTTTCACAAATCCCACCCTGCTGCCCCTTGCTGTCTCCACATGACAGAATCATCTTTTTATGACCTCTTTTGGTGTGTACCAGTTGACAATCTGGACTATCCAAATCATCAACTCCCTTTCAGTCATCTTGAAGTCAACTTGGATTGCTGAGGACATTGATCTTGAGGAGGGGATGATGTAATGAATCCCATATTCCCACACTATTTTTCCCTTATTTTTCTCTATTTTATTTCACTTACTTTTGCTCATTTTAGACCTTGTCTTGTACTCGCTCAAGTACTGTCATATGACTGGTCACATGACACATCACATGATATAGGTCTAGACCATATGTCACACATTGGTCACCTTGCACAGCTTCTACTTCTGCTCTTCATTTCTGTCCTGTGCAAGGCTATGCAAAGGCTAGACACCTCATGCATTTCATTTCTGTTCTCCTTATACTATTCATCCTCACAGCCTTCCCTTATCATCCAATGGCATTATCACATCATGACTCTTAGACACTGCCATGCACTGCCTACATGCCTCAAGGCTGTTATCTTTCATTTCTGCTGCTGCACAGTACAGCCATGACATAGCCTCATCATAGCCCCCTTATCTATGACTTGGCATGACTTCTAATGACTCATACAGACTACCATATTTAGACATTAGACACCAAACATGTACAAACAGTAGAATAGTATATAAACCCCCAAGGAGGCCAGGACATTAGTTTGTCCTTTTTTGGTATTTCCCTCCAAGACATTCTCCTCTCCTCTGAAGGACACCCTTCCTAGGTGAGCATAGGGCATCAGACACACATTACCCCTTTGACTTCTCCCCCCTGGTATTCTAACTGGTATCAGGCAGGTCATTGGTTTGGGTAGAAGCTCCCTGTGTTGCATTACTTACATGCCAGTCTTGCAGGTCTTGCATCAGTTTTAGTGGTAATACAAAGTGTAGGAAAAGCAAAAAGTTAAGATCTAAGTAAAAGATAAGTAAAAGGTGAGGATTTTGTAACAGAGATCACAATAGATGGTGATACACCCCACTACTTCAGGGGCTGTAGGACCTGATACATGCAGATGCAGTGCAGAGGAGCTGGGACCTAGCATGGAAGGCAATTCCAGTGGTTGGAAAGAGGGTCCCAGAGTTCCAGAGGAATCTAGAATAGAAACTAAGTAAAAGGGGTTTAGAGTCAATAGGAAAGTGTAGAAAGTGTAAAGGAGTCAAATTTAATATGGAGTGGTTGCAAATATACCCATTGAAGCTGTAACTGCAGTGATGGGGAAACTGTTACGGGTTACCTTCAAGGCTAACCGTAAAACCTAGCCGGATTGCTTCACACTAGCAGGACAGAGAAAAGTTGACCAAAGAGCGCATGGCCAGCTGTGAAGACTTGTCAGAGAACGGAAGAGACGTGCAGATGCAGAGGTCTATCAGAGAGACGGATGCCTTTCCTGCGTAACTCGACTTGAGCAAGGGCTTGGGGAGTGTCTGAATAGTCGACGGGAGGTGCCTTCCCAAGAGGATGCGCACAGCGACAAGGACTTGGCGAGATGATATCGAGTACAAGGTGGGATTGACGATGTTACAAGATACGAGGAGATACAAGAGATGCCTAGAGGCAAGTACAGGGGGGGTGCCAGGTAGATCAAAGCTAAGTATACAATGGCGGAGAGGGAACGCCTAAATAGTGTTCCAGAGTTCGATGACAAAGCGATGACAAAGGAATAGAATGTTCTAGGGAATCAGAGAAGAAGTGCCATGAGGCGAAGAAGTGTTCTAAGAATACACGGGGATCAGAGAAGCGAAGTCAGGTGTTACAAGGTTCGATGAAACGTGTTACAAGGTTCAAAGAAGAAGCGGAAATGAATACCGCATGTCATAGGTCTAGAGTGGTTCAAGAAACGAGGCATCTAGGGCGAAGGGTATCGGGGAGAGACGAGAGACGAAGACGGGTGATAAGCCCGTTCACAGAGGGTCCCGTGGAGGAGAAGGTCCAGGGATACGAAGGGAGTGTCCGGGAGGACATCGTGGATGATCCGTTGAGGATCCGAGAGAGTGCCGGTGTTCACCAGCGGTCCTTGTGATGCGAGAGCGACGATAGACGAGGTGTCTAAGGCGAGGGAAGTCTCAGAGCATCGGAGAATCGAAGAAAAAGATATGGGGCCTTAGCGTATCGTAACAGAAACCACCAAGAGAACTCAACTTGGAGTTCTCTGGCATGATTTATTTGAATTTATATACTCTACAAGTGTTTGTAATTATGTACAATGTATCTATAAATTATCCAAGGGTTATGTCCAGGGTATAAAGAGGGTTCTATCATGTTAGTCTGTGGGACATGAACCAATGACATGTATAGGGGTTCTATGACAAAGAAAGGTGCAATAGGGGCATGGGATTCATGTATAAAAATGGAGAGGTGCATAAAATGGAAGCATGGGTCATAGGGTTTCATTATAGGGTATAGGGTGGTGAGGTGGTTCCAGAGCATTCCAGAAGTGTCTGAAAAGGTTGTTCCAGTCAGAACACTCAGAAAGGTGTTTGGGATGGATGGGTATCATTATAGGATGTATTGAAATGATATAACCTACAGTATATACATATATTCAGTGTAAAGTGGGTAAATGGTCTTTGTGGAGATTACAGCATTTGAAGGAGTGTGCAGATAGTTTGGAATGGTGGTTCCAGTCCAAAATGGCTTGGGAACACCAGAAAGGTAGTTGGAAAGCTGGAAACTCTTTGGGGAGTGAAGAAATGGTCAGAAATGACTATAGTGGGCTTATAGTGTTATATATGTACATAGTAAGGGGCATAATAGGTGTTTCTTATGTTGAAATGGCCAGAACAGTGGTTCTGGTCAGAACATCAGAAAGAAAGTAAGATTTTAGTGATTTGTTATAGATGGTGGATATTTTTAAGGCATTTGGCATGAGAAAAGGTCTTGAAGAAATTGAGGTTGAGGATAAAGAGGTGCCTTTTAGGTGCCATGGACATAAAACAAGGGTTTTGAGAGGTACAAGGTACAAGGTGGAAGTTGCCAAGTTATAAAGTACAGAGAGGGTCAAAAGGAGTACAAGGAGGGAGGGGTGCTAGATAGAATCAAGCTAAGGAAAAAAACATCAAAGAAGGAATGACTAAATAGTGTTCTGAGAGTTTAATGACTAAGACAATGACTAAGCAAAATAATATTCTAGAAAATCAGAGAAGTCAAGAAGAGAAAGCATGAGGTGAGAAAATGTTCTAAGAATACACAAGGATCAGGAAGACAAGGCACTGTTATGCACATGACAACTCCAGTAGTGATATTCAGGTTGAAGTTTCAGAACATTTCAGAGCCACTCTGAAATGCTTTGGAAGTATGCCAAAAGTAGATGATTATTTAATATAGATCAAGACTCCAATAGTGCTGAAGCTTTGCTGGCTGCATGCCAAGACATGCAATTTACTTAATTTGTACATATATTTATATATACACTGAAATTAGACTTGTAATGTCCTGAAGTTTGATAAAAAGGTATAAGCTTACAATAGGGTATACCTGGCATACATGTGCCTCACATTGACTTCATCACTGAAAAATCAAACCAGATGTCTTGGCATGCATGGTCAGCAGCTCTTTGGCATCACTAGAGTCCTAATCTACAGTAAAATAATCATATAGCCTTTGCATAGCCATACAGAGCATGGAAATGGAGATTAGAAGTGAGACTGATGATGTAAGTGATCTAGATGTATCATGTGATATGTCATGTGATTTAGTCATGTAACTATCACATGAATGTCCTGACATAAAGTGAAAAAGTAAGTGAAAACAAGTGAAATGAAATAAGGAAAAATAGTGGCAAATATAGAATGTTGTATTAGGTGTATTGCCTGTATTTGTCTCAGATATTGCCTGATGTCCCATTTTTTACTAGCCCTCCAAGCCTAAGGAGGACCAAAGCACCACATGCCTACAACCTTCAATGATTTTCCTACTCAATCTTCAAGTTTTGCTACTGATACACCCCACTACTTCAGGGGCTGTAGGACCCAATACACGCAGGTGCAGTGCAGAGGGGCCAGGACCTAGCACGGAGGGCGATTCCGGTGGTCGGAAAGAGGGTTCTGGAGGGATCTAGAGTGATAACTAAGTGAAAGGGGGTCGTAATGTCAATAGGAAGGTATAGGAAATGTAAATGAATCAAACTCAACACGGGGCGGTCGCAAATACACCCGTCGAAGCTGGAACTGCAGCGATGGGGGAAACCACCAAGAGAACTCAACTTGGAGTTCTCTGGTAGGATTTATTCGCATTTATATACTCTACAGATGTTTGTTATTATGTACAATGTATCTACAGATTGTCCAAGGGTTCTACCCAGGGTATAAAGAGGGTTCTATCGTGTTAGTGCGCAGGTCATGAACCGGTGTCAGGTATAGGGGTTCTATGACAAAGAATGGCGCACTAGGGGCGTGGGATTCATGTATAAAAATGGAGGGGCGCATAGAATGGAAGCATAGGTTATAGGGTTTCATCATAGGGCATAGGGTAGTAAGATGATTCCAGAGCGTTCCGGGAGTGTCTGGAAAGGTTGTTCCGGTCGGAATGCTCGGAAAGGTGTTTGGGAAGGATAGGGATTGTTCTAGGTCATGTTGGAATAGTAAAACATATATGTATTCGCTCTAGAGTGGTTAAATAGTATTTATGGTGACTTTGGTACTTGAGAGGATGTGTAAATAGTTCGGAAAGGCAGTTCCGGTCCGGAAGGGCTCGGAAGGGTCGGAAGGGCGATCGGAAAGTGTGGGGGTACTTTGGGAAGCAAGGAGATAGCTAGAAATGACTGTAGTATCATTTATAGCGTTCTATACATAGTGGGGGGTTTGTTAAGTGTTTATTCTATTGAAGTGGCCCATTGTAGGTCGGAATGGGTTGGGACAGTGCATTGGAACAGTAGTTCCGGTCGGAACATCGGAAAGAAAGTGAGATTTTCAGTCATATGTTACAGCTACTAGTAGCTCTCATGGCATGTGGATTACACCTGACAACCACCATGGTAGTAAGTTTTTCCTCTTAAACTTTCATTTTTTAACATGTGGTCAGCTTACATGTCACCAGTTCTGTTATGGTTTTCTCACTTTCATCTTCCATTCTCATTGTTTCTTATCTTCTTCCCACATATACTCTTGTCTTTGGTATGCCCTTATTCTCTTATGAATACCTTCACCTTCACCTCTTCATTGGAAGCCTCATATTGTAGTTTTATCTGTTTAGTCATGCCTCCTTTGTCTCATCATTCCACTACCTTCTATGGACAGCCTCTCCACAGCAGTGTCTGTCATCACTACTTAGTCTACTCCCTTCCATCACTTTCCATAGGATTCTACAATTACACATCCATTCCTATATATACTGTTACAATACACTAAGGCCCTGCACCTTTTTCTTCATCACTACCGATGCTCTGAGAACTCCCTTGCTCTAGACACCTCGTCTATCATTGCTCTTGCATCACAAGGAACGCTGGTGAACGCCGGTGTAGAGCACATAGTGGCTCTACGGTTATATTCCACTATTTTTAATATATGAGACCTCTGATCTTACTTCTTGGAACGCCTGCATACCGTTTTGACCCTTCTTTTCTTCTGCTTAGACTGATTACACCGACCGACCCAACTCGGAAACTCATTACAGGTCACCGCCGACGGTCCCCTCGGTCCGAATACCCCTCAACGGGTTGGATCGACGTTACTTTGTATTTTCGGCACATTTTCTACATTATTTTTCCATTATCTTCATTTTCACCTCAGTTGAGCTCACTCGGCAACTCGAAGTTTTGTAGTGTCGGTCCGATTATAATCGGCTGACGGTTTGTTGACAGGTAGATTTCCGATCTTATTCCCTACCTCGTCTCTTCCTTTAGCCCTATTCACTTTTGTTTCGCCGATACACTCGATATACAGTCTGGGGTGTGCCCTGGACTATAAGTCTGTATTCTGCAGAACAATAAACATCTTTCGCATCCCCTTCGCACTACAGCCCTCCGAGAGTCAACCCTGGCCCTCCACCCTTTGTGAAATATTACCGAAGCCTCTCTGTCGTTGTCGATAACATCCCTGGCATCTATCTCCGTCGGTCAGGCGTGGCTGGCGACTTCTTCATCCTCTCGATCTTTCTCAACTCATCACTCGGCCCAGCGGGTGCCGATTATCGTCACTGCAAGTGTCAGCCTTAGGCAACTTGCACCATCGTCTTACCCATCGTCTATCTGGCAGGTCACGGCCTTCGGCAACCCGCCTCATCGTTTTCTACCACCCTCGTCGTCTATCTGGCAGGTCACGGCCTTCGGCAACCCACCTCATCATTAGCTACCGCCTTCATCGACCGTCAGGCAAGTCACGGCCTTCAGCAACTTGTCACATCATCATTTCTGTTCAACTTCCCTCTGTCGGACCAGTCTCAGCTTTCGGCCGCTAGTCCCTTTGTCTCCTTTACTCTTTATCAGACTAAAGGCTGTCAAGTATAGTTCCTTTCTTGACTCTACTAAGGTCTACTCATTACAGGGTCCCTTGGGAGAACAAATCGCGTTCCCCTTTTCACAACTACACTACAGGAGGTAGGGACTAACCATCTCAGCCTCTTCTAGTATTCTTCACCGGCACTCTCTCAGATCCTCAATGGATCAACCACGATGTCCTCCCAGACCTTCTCTTCGTATCCTTGAAACCTCACCTCCATGGGACTCTCTCTGAACTGGCTTATCCCCAGTCTTCGCCTCGCCAAACCCCAATACCCTTTGCCCTAGATGCCTCATTTCTTGGACCACTCTAGACCTATGACATGCAGTATTCATTTCCGCTTCTTCTTTGAACCTTGTAACACATGTATTGAACCTTGTAACATCTGCCACTTTTTCTTTGATCCCTGTGTATCTTTAGAACCTTCTCCCGCCTCATGGCATATCTTCTTTGATTCCCTAGAACATTCCATTTCTTTGTCATCCCTTTGTCATTGAACTTTAGGACACTATTTAGGCGTTCCCTCTCCACCGTTGTATACTTAGCTTTGATCTACCTGGCACCCCCCTGTACTTGCCTCTAGGCATCTCTTGTATCCCCTCGTATCTTGTAACATCATCAATCCCACCTTGTACTCGATATCATCTCGTCAAGTCCTTGTCTTGTGTGCATCCTCTTGGGAAGGTGTCTCCCATCGACTATTCAGACATTCTCCAAGTCCTTGCCCAAGTCGAGTTACACAGGAAAGGCATTCATCTCTCAGATAAACCTCTGCTTTGCACATCTCTTCCACTCTCTGACAAGTCTTCACAGCTAGCCATCCGCTCTCTGATCAGTATCTCTCTGTCCTGCTAGTGTGGAGCAATCCAGCTAGGTTTTACGGTTAGCCTTGAAGGTAACCTGTAACATATACCTACTACCCTGTACTTTAGTTCCTCATTCTCAATCTGCACAATCTAGTGTCATTCTTTAGTCCTTCTAGTCCCCTAGGTCCCTAAGCCTTCCTCCCACTATCTTAAGCATATAGTCTCATTGATTATTCTTCTGAATGTATAGACATTGTCTCCTTAGGCTGAGTTGTACCTCTTTGTGAGTGTTCTGCTTTTGGATAAGTCCTTAGTTAATCCCTCAAGACATGCTTCACATAACATGTCCATGAACTAGCCATCACTTCTAACTCCAAGCTCCCTCAGGCTACTACTAGTACAGGTGTCCATGCTTTCCTTCCAAATCAATTATCATCTGTCTTACATCTGAATCATAAACCAACTTGAGATCCTTGGGCATAGGATAACATTACCTTCTAATTGTCTTTCAGCATTTACATTCCTTTTTTTGCATACTCATCCTTCCACCTCCACTCATTAACACATTCAACATCATACATGACAGATTTATGCAATACATTCAAATTCATCATCATACACATGTTATAGGTTATCTTCTAGGCTAACTGTAAAACCTAGCCAGATGCTCCATAATAGCAGGCAAGGAATGCATGGCCAGCTATAAAGACTTATTGAAGAATAGAAGAGATGTGTCAAAGAGACAGAGGTTTATGAGAGCAATAGGTGCCTTTCAGGTGTCAAGAACATCAGACAAGGACTTGTAGAATGGATGAGATGGATCCAAGACAAAGGGGATGCCTCTCCAATGAGATAAATGTGAGACAAGGGCTTTGAGCAAGAGTATCAGGTATGAGGTAGGAATTGCCAAGTTACATAATACAAGGAGAGATACAAGGGGAGGGATGCTGGGTAGATCCAAGCTAGAATACAATGTCAAAGAGGGAATGACTAAATAGTGTCCAGAGGGTTCTATGACTAAGCAATGACTAAGTGAAAGAATGTTCTAGAAAATCAAAGAAGAATGGATGTGAGGTAAAGAAGTGCTTTAAGAATACATGGGGATTAAAGAAAATGAGGCACAAGAAAGAAGGTTCAATGAAATGGTACAAGGTTCAAAAAAGTAAAGCAGAAATGAAAACAAGAAGGCATAGACTATTCTAGGTCAAGAGAGTGAGGTGTCTAGGATGAGGGTATTGAGGTTCAGCAAGGAGAAGACTGGAGATAAGCCAGTTCAAAAGGAGTCCTGTGGAGGAGGAAGTCCAGAGATATGAAGGGGGCATCCAGAAGGACATTGCAGTTGATCCATTGAGGATTTGTGAGAGTTCCAGCATTAGCCAGAGTTCTTGTGATGTGAGGGCAATGGTAGATGAGGTGTCTAAGGCAGGGAGAGTCTCAGAGCATCAAGTGAGTCAAAGAAAAAGATAGAGGCATCACATATCATAATAGCAGTTGATCTGTTGAGGATTTGTGAGAGTTCCAGTGTTTGCTAGAGTTCCTTGTGATGCAAGAGCAATGGTAGATGAGGTGTCTAAGGCAGGGAGGGTCTTAGAGCATCAGGTGAGTCAAAGAAAAAGATAGGGTTGTCACATATTGTAACAACACTCATTACGCCTACTATTATACAGTGAGGTGCAAAACTATTGCAATGTCTAACCCCAAACCAGGGTGTGAAGTGCCCTGCAACAACCTGTGGGAATTTCGCTTAGCTTTGGTGGGGACAAATAAGGTACAAACCCTTGGCTACAACTTTGTCCCCAGGGTCATGTGATTTGGTTCACACACTCCCAAGATACATCCATTTCAAAACTGCAATACCATTGCAATAGTTTTGCACCTTATGATATCATGGGTATATTAGTACTTGGTATACCCTCCCTTTGCCTTGATTATTGCCTGGATCCTTCTAGGCATACTCTCTAT
>JBBPUN010000091.1:0-25598 GCA_038094715.1 Heimioporus punctisporus | reverse complement strand
GTATGTGCTTTAATGTTAAGGAACTTTCATCCCTTCTCTGCTTTTAAGAAGCCCTTGATTTGCGCTCCATTGACTCCAAATCCCAGTGAGTCATTCCCACTGAGAGAAGCTCTATAATCTTTTTCTTCCTTGTGTCCACTCTGCACCCAGAGAAGCCTATCGCTTCTTTAAATCATGGCCTTAAACAAGCCACTTTGTAATGGAACAAGCAGCTTAATCAAAGTCTCATTAAGATGGGATTCAAATGTCTTTATTCTGATTCAGATGTTTACATCAGATTTAAAGAAAAGGACATTTTTATAATTGTCATTTATGTGGATGATGTGCTCTTTATTGGAAGTAATAGAATGCAACTACTTGCTTTTAAGAAGCTGTTTATGAAAACCTGGGAATTCAGAGATTTAGGAGAAGCTAAAAAGTATCTTGGCATGAGGATTACAAATTTCCACTGAGAGAAGCTCTATAATCTTCTTCTTTCTTGTGTCCACATTGCACCTAGAGAAGCCTATTGCTTCTTTAACCCTCTCAATCAGAATACAAAGAGCCCAAAGAGTGACCAGTAAAGGTCTCAGCTCAAGAAACCATGATCTGAAAGTGACCAGCACAGTCTGCTTTGGTGCAAAAAAATACCAATAAGGCATATCCAGAGTAATTATTAATGAAAGTGAGAATGAACTTAGAGCAAGATCTAGGTTCAACAGGCATAGAACCAATAAGATCAGTATGCACAAGAGCATGTGGATGAGTAGCATGCTTAACAGATCTTTAAAGGACCTGTCAAGCATTTTTCCCAAAGCACAGCCTTTACAAGGTGAAGAATCACCAGGAAGCAAAGGGAAAGTGGATGGTAAACCAGTTAAATGCATAAAAGCATATCTAAAACCATTTTTGGATGAATGTCCAAGGTGATCATGCCACAATTTATAAGAAGAAGAATTTGCCAAAGAGGAAACAATCATTTTAACTGAAGTGATCAGGTGAGACTGAAACCAGTGGAGATTGTTAGACTTGGATAAGGTAGTGGCCTGTATCACAAGTTGTCCGCTTTTGTTCCAGATTTTCAACAAGAAGCTGTAATATGATAGCAAAAGCCTTTGTTTGTTAAAGAAGGGACTGAAAGGAGTCTATGGGTTGCTTCTGGAGTGTACCACACATTTTCAAGGATGAGATGATTGGGAAGTCCATGTTGTTTAACAATGATGATTCCAGGACCATGTATATGGACCATGCTGCCATTTGCAACATAAGCAGTATGTTGTTTATCACCTAGATGTGCAAAGTCATCTTAAAGGGTGATAAATGATCAGTACAACCACTATCAATCATCCAATGATTTTGATAAAAGGAAATTGCAGATTTAGGCTTAGAGTGGACAGTATTCACACTCGAGTAAGCATCAAAGAAAGTAGCATTGCCAAACCAGTCTCCATCATCCCAGTCTATATCTGGGGTACATATGTAGAATTGTCTAAGTCTCCATAATATGGGTTTTGTGCAACAGAAGAACCTAGTCTTTCATCTAATTGATAAAGTGAGTTGCTTGTTCTATCAGAAACAAGCTCTTCCAAGGAAAAAGTCACTTTAGAGCGTTTTCTTTTTTTTTCTGCCTTTTGGGAGTTTCTGCAGTTGCTTCTGTGGTATTAGAAGGAACTGTGGCACTGAAATGACTTAGTATCTTCTGGTTGGGTGTAGATTCAATGTTATTTATGATGACAGTATCTTCATCCTTAAAACCACCAGGAATGGTAGATGGACCAGCTTAATTGTCCATGTTCATGTTCATACCATTGTCTGTGGTATTAGATGAGGGTAATTCCCAAGAATTGAACGCTTCAGTAGTCTGTGCAATGGCTGAGAAGTGGTCATTGTAAGTTTTGCTGAATCTCATGAAAGCAATTATAATCATTACCCTAATCTGTGTTAGCAGTAGTGGAAATGTTGTCATCCTCATTAGGATCTATCATCATCGAGTTAATGTCAACATTAGTAGTGACAGCATGGACAAAACCTGTTTCTTGGACCATAATGGCCCTTCCTTTTTCCTTTCCTTTTGTTTTATTAGTGCATATTTGAAAACCATTGCAATTCTGCTGTTTTTAATTGTGGACTTGTTTGCCCAGATTTCTCTTCTGGTAAGGAGAATGCTTAGAGTGTTCTTGTTTCACAGAAGGAGCTTTATTTGAAGCCTGCTGGTTGTTATTCCAGCAATTTTGTTGGGGTGGTCCTACAAATAATAGCAGTTCTGTTACTTTGGTGAGCAACAGATAGATGATCAAAGGCATTGATTCAAGCAGAAAGTGATCTTCTTGTGGAAGCCAACTCCATTTCAGAATTGATTCATCTTACAATAAGATCAACCTTAAAGTCTGCCTCAGATATAGTCTAGGTAAGCATTGAAGTGAAGGAATGGTAGGAAGGTGGTAGTTTCGTCAAAAGAAACATCATTTTGAAGGATTCTGACAAATTAAGATCAGCTGCAAGCATATCATCAGAACAAGTGATGATTGCTGTAATGTCTTGCTGTGCAGAGCATTTTTAGATTGTTAATCTGGATGCATGGTAGAAAGAGGACCATTGTCCAGCAAGTCCTTGACTGCCAAACAGAAGATCCATCTCATCTAAAAATGATTTAGCAGCAGATGGTTTTGATGTGATGGTGTTGGGAATATATTTATAATCACATTGTTTACCAAGTGTATCACTTGTGGTGTTGGCAATAATGCCAGCAATGCAAAGATCAATGGTTTTCCATTTGTTCTGCTCTGTAGTAGTATTCTTACACTTGTCAAAAGTGTAGAATTTGTTGATCCAGTTCCAAAGTGATTGAGAGTGAAGATAATCTTAAAGATGAGATCTCCAGATAAAATAGTTGGTGATACCAACAAGGATGGGAATGCAACCAATCATAGTTTGGTCAGCCTTGAAATCAGTGAGGACTGAGATGGTTGCAATTGTTTAGTGTATAAAGAGGTAAAGATCTGCAAATTCAATATCAGAGAATAGTTCATCATAGATGAGACTAATAGATGAAAATGCAGTAGGGGTACTTCTCTGCAAGTTTCCTTGAGGCTAAAGAAGTGATAGGCTTCTCTGAGTGCAGAGTGGATACAAGAAAGAAGATAATAGAGCTTCTCTCAGTGGGAATGACTCACTGGGATTTGGAGCTAATAGAGCACAAATCAAAAGCTTTTTAGAAGCAGAAAAGAGATGAAAGTTTCTTAATATTAAAGTTCATACAGAATGATCTTTTGTATTCTACAAGAGTCCTATTGATGTGCAGAATGAATGTAAAACAGATTAGAGTGGAATAGGCTGTTGGTAGACTGTAAAACATTCAAAGGATACAGTATAATGTTCTATGGAATAAAGTGCTCTTATCTAAATAACTGTCAAAATGAAACAGTGTAGTATAGAACAATTCTAGATCATTCTGAAACACAAAATGATCCAGACTCTAATTAGGTGTTCCGAAAAGCTAATATGCTTAGTTTAACTCATATTCTCAACACTCCTCCTCACTGTTCATTTTGGAAATGGAGGAAGTGCAAGCATTTTATGTCCATTTAAAAATTTGGTTTTACTCAGATTCTTTGTGAAGACGTCTGCAAATTGCAAATTTGTTTGAACATAGTAAAGTGTGATTTCACCCTATTTAACAGCTTCACAAATATAATCCTTTGGAATGTGAATATATTTTGTTTTTTTTTTAGCAGGGTTAGAAGTAAGAAAGGTGGCTCCTTGATTATCAACATTTAAGGGTATTTGTCAGAATTATGACATCACATCACCTGACACAAGGCAAAATGATGTCTTTGGAACTCTATGATCTTTAATTATGTCATATGCATGACAACTCCATACCTCTAGTGACAACTCCTTCGAACTCCGGTGTGATCTCACCCAGTTTGCATCTCTTGACCCCTGGACTTCCGTATTTAGATTTTGATTAGTTATTTTATAATCTTCATCTTTGTCATCTGACTCTTTTAGTTTAGTTCCATTTCTTAGTAATCTCTGACATTGTGTACACCACTCCGATATGTCTCAACTCTGGTGCACACCTCCAGTCTCTTCCTTCCCAACTCCATTCTATTACTCAGTCCTTTGTAATATCTTCATCATCCACTCCTCCAATTGGTCATCCGATCTCCTCCATATATATACCTCTGTAGCTAGCCCCTTTGTACTTTAGTTCAAATATCAACTAGAACAGTGATCCACTTCTAATCTCTCCACTCTCTGCTTGATCTTTGAATCCGCCTCAAATACAAGGTCAATAGGGACAAGCAACAGCGCAGCGCTCCACTCTGAGTTACTGAAGCCAAGTGACCTTAATCCCTCCATGATTTTGCATCTCTGCATCTCCACACCTCTGCTCAACCTAACTCCAGAGTAGAAGATCCAGTCAGCATAGGTTTTAACAAATTGGAAAACTTGCTTGAACTGTTAAGCCTCTAGATATGAGCTGCAGCAACAAAATAATAACACATTTAACATGATGATACCTAATGTCTGAAATAGAAGATTTTAGAAAAGTCATGGATTACCACATCAACAATGCAAGGCATGTAGCCTTGACAGAAATAGCTTGCACATGAAATCCATATGTACATAGCCTTATGCTCAGTCATTTATTACCCAACAGTATAAGTAGTTGAACCTATGTAGATTAGTTTCTCATCTTCAGTTTAATCAATTGTCCTTGCTCTCATTTTTTGCCTTGGTATTTGTAGGTTGAGTGTTGGGTAATTCCTTACATAAAACCAAAGATCTCAAAGGTCATTGTTTGCAACCACCTCCCTCTACTGCTTTTTTTCTCATCTTAGGCTGTTCCTTGGGATAACCTCTATATCCAACATCTTATATAGTCCTCACTGAGCAAACTCAAGGACATACAACAATCAAATATATATCTTGACTTCTCTTGCTGCCTCCATCCTAACTGTAGTGCCCTCAAGAGACTGTGACTTGATTCCTAGTCACAGCAGAGTTAATCAAGAGGCAATTTTTGAAGAACCCTCTTTCATACTACTACCCACACAGTGGCCATTGGTGTATGATAAACACCTGAGAACTATCTGTTGACTTTGGTCAAAATATTACTCCATTGTAATATCTACATTACAGATAGTGCTGGTAAGCTAGGACTGAGTTAGTCTGAAAATTCCAGTTCTTTTCTTTTTCAGCACACTTCTTCTGCCACTTCATATGGTACATATCCCAACTTTCTATGCTTGTGACATAGACTTGTTTTCACCATTCCAAACCTAGCATTCAGAAGGCAGGTCAAGCTTGTTAACTTCCAAAAAACCCAATAAGACCAATCTCTTTAAGACCCAGCTAAACACCTTAAAAACATTCAATATGTGAACAACAAAGAAATTTGTCACTCCCTTCATCTAGCCAAAAAATGAGAAAAGGCAAGATGGTCCCATACCCCTTTATTAGAATTAGAATCCAAATACTGGTACTCAAACCCCCTCTTAAAACAAGACCCTCTTGTCATTGAATAACAAGAATTCTTTGTATGGCCACTTTATTTTGATTAGTGGTGCCCTCTTTGTGATAGTGACAAGCTAGTCAATGTGGAGCACAACTCAGAAAACCCTTGTCTCCAATCCCCCTTAGATTCCTCTGACAATTTTCTATCAACAGACCCCAGGATGTCATTCTCAACTGTCACCACTGCTGAGCTCATACAACTCATAAGTGAAATGTTAGATAAAAATATGTAAAATCTATAAGATGAAATTTACCAAGATGAAAACTGGAGAGACCCACCTGGAAAAACAGGTGAAAAAGGTGAAAAGGGCAATTCAAGGTAAAAAAAGCCAATGAGAACACCAAGGAGAAAAAGAAGATCTTAGAGTTGCTTAACTGGAAGAAATTTTCCATGAAGTTGATGAGCTCCCACTGCCTCTCAAAATTCCTAAAAACCAACCTGAAATTGAAAAGTTATATATTGTTAAGCTAGAAAAATTTAACAGCAACAAGATGAAATTTATGAACTGGTGAAAGTCCATAATTGCATATTTTAGAGGATATAAAAACAAACTGTTGAACTATCAGAAAATCATAATCACAATGTTGTTCATGACTAAAGGATTGGCAGCACAATATGCAAACTTCTTATATTTGACCTCTGACACCCTGACCTTGGGAAAATAGAAGGAGTTCTGTAAGGACCTCACTAATCAATTCCAACCTGTCTCCATTATACAGCAGGCTGAACAGAAGGTCTTTTCCATAACCCAAAAATGAAATAAAATGATCGAGAAGTTCTTGATCTGGTTCAATCAGAACATCCTTCAAGCCAAGATTGATCACCTGGTAAATGGATGAATGCTTGTCAATCAATTACGATGAGCAGTTAATAATGAAGTAGTCAAATTTGTGAAACACAGCAAGCTCCACATGCTTAGTTTTGGAGACTACATCTATTGGACAAAATAGCTTCTGGAAGCAGAGCAGGTGCTCATGAAGGTTAAGCAGTGGAAGACAATCAACCAACTACATGTACATCTACCAGGGCAAACTCACACTCACTCCACCTCATCATCTTTATATATTTTACCTAGGTATAAGGACAAAAATCCCATTGCCAGCTTCGTTCCCTAGCAAACATAAATATACTCATCTACAGTGGCCTTGTCAACTGCTACCACTCCCTCTATGGCTGCTATGGTTCAGCCCAGCTTATACACCCTCAGCACTTTCAGTAGCCAAGGTGTACCAATGGACTTATCTCAGACATGAACAAAAGGAGTTTGTTGCCAATATCAAAAATCATGACTGTGTGCTGATCACATGCAACTATAACAACCAATCTGGCAAACCATCACAATGTTTAACTAGAAATTTGAATTTGACAACATGGAAGACCTATAAAAGCAGATTGTGTTGTTTAAGGTGGGTTTTTCTAATGGAGACTGATTAAGAAGCATGTCAGATCTTCTAATAACATTTCATCTGTTCCCTTGTCAAATATAGTAATAGGACATTTAAATAAATACTTCATTCTTGATGACCAATGAATGAATAAACAAAATAAGGCTTCAATTGACTTCGAAATAGAAATATCTGGAGCACAACAAATCATGATAAAGAATAAAAATGATAAAAATGGTATAAAGACAGTCTGGAATATTTATCATGTGGATATAAATTAAAACTAGTCCCATGCCCATCTACAATCACTCAAAGTGCCCATAAGGCTGGAGAACAAAGATAGAAAGAAACTGTTTCTAAAGGAGGTCAAAAGCTGTATTACTGCACAGCAGGACACTGGACTTGTGGATAGATAAAAGAGATGGCTGAGAACCTCAGAGACAACCAAGTATTATGTTATATGAGAAATTTTATTTACAAATCCAGAAAAGAGGAAGTAACTCCCAAACTGGTAAACAAATTACAGACATAACTCCTCAAGAAGCCTAATTTGTACTCAGAGAACTGTAAAAGAAGCCCAAATATATGACAAGAGAAAGATTCAAGAGTGCTTTTGAAGTTTTGATACTCATCAGAACTCAGTTAGGAAAAAAAGTTCCAGTCAAAGTTTTATTAGATTCTGGTTGCACTGGCATTATTATCAATTGGAAATTCATTCATGAACAAAGGCTTACCACTCACAAACTTCCAGTACCTATGGTGGTTTATAATACAGATGGATTCCGAAATAAAGGAGATGATATTACTGAATTTGCCACCATGGAAATGATTGTTGACAATCATCACAAGCAAATTGCCATGGCTATATTAGACCTAAGTACTCATAATATTTTCTTGTGATATGATTGGCTATAGAAGTATAATCCTATCATTGATTGGCATTTTCAAAAAATAGAGCTGACATGTGAAGTTCATTTTATTCTCAATCTTCAAGAAATAGATGATGATGATGAAGAGAACTTCTACATCCAAATATTCATCATTAATCCCCAATACATACAAATGCTATTCACCAAGTTAGCTATCAAAAATCTGGGCAACAAAATAAACAAATATTTAAGAATGTGGTCCTAAAACAATATTATGAATATAAAGATGTGTTCACCAAGGAAAACTTTGATGAAATGCCTCCAAGATAACCATGGAATCATGCCATTGAACTGCTGCCCAAAAATCACATGGTAGACTGCAAAACATATAATCTTACTAACATCAAACAAAAAGAACTAGATGAGTTTTTAGAAGAGAACCTGAAAACTGGGTGAATTCGAGAGTCTAAATCCCTCTTTGCATTGACACTCTTCTTTATTAAGAAAAAAGATGGAAAATTATGGTCAGTACAAGACTACCACAAACTGAATGACATTACAGTAAAAAACAGCTATCCCCTTCCCCTTATATTGGAATTAGTCAACAAATTTAAGAATGCCAAGTACTATATCACGCTCAACATCCAATGGGGGTACAATAACATCCACATGAAAGAGGGTGATGAATGGAAGGCCACTTTCCAGATAAATTGAGGGTTATTCAAACTACTAGTTATGTTCTTTGGACTTTGTAATTCTCCAACAACATTCCAAATCATAATGAACCACATATTTGAAGACTTAATCATAAAAGGAAAAATGGTAGTTTATATGGACAACATCATAATCTTTACTAAGATACTAGAAGAACATTGAGAAATCAATAAACAAATATCCTTAGAGAAAATAAACTTTTGACAAAACATATCAAATGTGAGTTTGAAATCTGAGAAACCAAGTATCTTGAATTGATAGTAAACAAAGGAATATTGAGATGGACCTAAATAAAGTTAAAAGAGTTATAGATTGGGACACTCCCACTATACAAATGTCACTTTAAGCTTTCCTTGAGTTCATGAACTTTTATTGGAGGTTTATCAAGAATTTCTCAAAAATAGCCAAACCACTAAATCCACTTACATCTGATAAAAAAAATGAGATTAGACCTCAGAATGTCAGCAAGCCTTTGAAACCCCTAAAAAAACTATTAACTCCACACCAGCACTCTAAATCTCCATAGACAATTCTCCATTCAGAGTAAAAATGGACAGATTGGGAATGGGTTTGAGTGCCATTCTCACACAATGCCATGTCCCTGCTGAGGACAGTTTACAACACTCTGTTCTACATCACTGCCATGATCACATCTCTGCTGGTCATCCAGGTTATCTCAAAATACAGCAACTTGTCTCTGCCAATTTCTAATGGCCTGGCCTTGCCAGCTATGTCAGAAAATATGTTGAGGGATGTGCTATTTGCCAACAAAACAAGTCAAACACTCACCTCACCTCACCACCTCCCCCCTTCCAATCACTTCCTCTGGCTGTCACCCCTTCCAGTCTATCTCCTGTGACCTCATCACTGAACTTTTCCCCTCTTCTGGTTTCAATTCAGTATTGGTCATGATAGACCACATCTACAAAGAGGGTATTTTCTGCCCTACCAATGACACTATCACTGTAAAAGGCATCACCAAACTCTTCTTCCACAATGTCTACAAGAGATTTGACCTCTATGACAAAATAATCTCAGACTATGGCTCTTAGTTCACCTCTGCCTTCACCAAAGAACTGGGAAAATTACTTGAATATAACCTTGCCCTCTCCACTGCCTACCACCTCCAAATGGATGGAGAAATGAAATGGATCAACCAGAAACTAGAAACATTCCTTAGGATTTTCTGTGGTGACAACCCCACCTCCTAGGCTGAGAAACTCTCCCATGCTGAATTCACACACAATCACCACTTCCACTCTACCACTGGGAAATCCCCTTTCTTTCTTATGATATGTTACAAACCTCAGGCACTTCCTATAGTCCTACTAAAGTCATATATTCCTGCTGTGGAAGACCGTCTCAAAGCTCTGACTCAAGCCAGAGACAAAGCCCTGGCTATCCATAAACTTGCTAGACAAGTGATGAAGTCATGGCATCATGGGAAGTTCACCCTCTTCTCCAAAGATGATAAGGTCAGCTCAAAGCTAGAAATCTCAAATGAACTATCCACCCCAAGTTTACACCAAAGCAAGAAGGACCTTTCACTATAACTAAGGTACTATCTGCCATCTTCTATCAACTCCATCTCCCAAAGACCTGAAAAATTCACACTGTCTTCCATACCTCAGTTCTCACCCCTTATCATAAGAATGAAATATACAAAAAGAACTTTCCAGTCCTACCTCCTGACCTTATTGAAGGAGAAGAAAAATATGAGATTGAATAGATATTATAATATTGTGGGACAACAGGATCATGGCAATACTTGGTCTGATGGAAAAAATACTCAGCTAAAGAAGATTCTTGGCAAATAGTGAAAGACCTTAAAAATGTGAGGAAAGCCCTAAATAAGTACAAGCTTCTTCACCCAAAAGCATTCCCTCATCAAAAATGACCAGCCAACACTTTACCTCTTCCACTCTCATTGGAAATACTTCCCCTACACTCTCCATTGACTTGACCAACCTACATCCCATCATCTTTCTAGCTTGGATTCCCCTCAGCAGCAAGTCACCATCACCTTTCCCAGTCGTCTCACCAATTCCACTACCAATTCCACTACCTCCAGCTCCTGTTCTCTCTGTTGACCTCCCCTCTTCCACCTTTGCTCCAATTGACCCTCTTACTGATGAGGAAATGCTAGAACTACTTACATACATCACCAGCCCTATCCTCAAAGCACCAACCTACTCTCACCTCAATATAAACTCACCTCTCTCACTCCTCTACCAATCTTTCCAATACTTGAAACATCTAGCTGTTATTTTTAACACTCCTGCCATAGCTCACATACAACCCCACTGTCAGATTGCCAAGAAAACTTATCAGATACTCAGTATCTCCTGAACACCCCATCCCCTTTTTTCATTCTTACTGACCACTAAAACCTCACTTACTTCACTAAAACTCAGGATCTCTCCTGCTGGCAGGCATGATGGAAACAAGTCCTATCTGAATACACTTTCACCATTAAACATCACCTAGGCAAAACCAATCCTGCAGATTCTTTTCTCCGATGCCTCACAGGGTCTACATTGAGGCAACAAGTCCCCTAGAAATTTGGAATGCATGTCCCCCCTCGCATACATCAACTATTCGAAGGATATCTCACATTCTGGATGAAGATCACCCATCAAATTTTTTTTTTTAGCAAGCTTTCCACCCTCAATTATGGGTTTGCGTACTGTGTGGTCTTTATAAGGACGATATCGCTTACCTTCTTTCCTGGGAGGGTGACTCATGTGAAGTTTTAATTCCACCATGATGTCATCCATACAACAAATCCTCTGTTGATCAGGAATAGAAACCTCGGTACCTCTCCCTTTTTGATGAGATGGAAGCAAGAAGTGTAGGATACTGAGTACTCCCCTTTGATAAGGAGGCAGGGATCGTATGATGCAATGGGGAAGAATACCATCGTGGGCTTTTAAAACATGTCTACTCCACATCCTCCCTAGAAACCATGAAAGTCTCCCATCCTGACTGCCTTTTCCTTCTCATCAGATCGCAAATCAACACCACACTGGTTATGGAAAGCTATAAGAGCTTCTCTACTTTATTTTGGAAAGCAGGAAATATGGTCTGCCCGATAAATGGTCCTCTCCTCGAGCAGAGGGCTTTCATAGAGTCGATTGACCATGAACAAGGAAAGGTGACCTTGCAACCCTGTGACCCTGACCTCCTGATCTGTACCTTATTGATTACAAGCGTTTGGCGTGTTTTTAGACAAGGGGATGGCATTGGGATTCTAGTGGGTGTTCATCGAGGATTCATTGGCACAATCCTTACTTTTTCCAAGGACCAGCAGACCATTGTTCTGGAAGACAAAGACATAGTATGTACCTTCCATTACATGAATGGTACAAACATTCATTTTTCTTAGGTTGTTGTTTCCTGGGCATTCTTAGAATCCCATTCCATTACTCATGTCTGGAGTTTAACGTCCTGCCCCCCAAGTCTCGAGGCCAGCAAATCTCATACTTCCCAGACTTTCCCCAGCGTGATGCAGGGTGATCTTGTGCAAGTCCAATGTGGGACATATAAAGATGAGTCAGGCTATGTTGATAGCATTGAAACCAATGGATGGTTATGGATGCAGTGTGGATTCAAGCCCACCTTCGTGCTGGTACATGAAGATGAGGTACAAATCATGCCTCCAAAAAATACCATATCGTTCTCAAAAGAAAAAGGCTATAACATGAGCGTAGGCGATACGTTGCAAATCGCAAGAGGAGATCATTATGGTGTAATTGGCATTGTAAAATCATTTGATTTTCCCAAGATGGCAGTCAAGCTGTTCTCTAAAATCAACAGTAGCTTCGTAAGTGTCTTTATTTTTTCCGAACTTTGTTTTTAATCCCCTTGTAGTTATGGATCTCAGCCTTGCTGTGTTCCAAGATTTTGGAGTACGCTCAGCCATTCGACTTGCACACTCTCATCGGACATGATGTGTGAACCATTGAAGGGCACAAAAAGGGTCTTCAAGTCACTCTTCACGCGGTCCATCTTTCCACCTGCTATATTTCTTTCTATGGTTGCAATAGCTTCAAGGTCCATAATTCTCATGTTGCAACGGAGTATGTTTTAGTTTGAGTATATTTCACTCTTCCTAATCCTCAGCTTGATAGGGAAGGCATATGGCTGGACGGAGTTTGCCTAGAAGGGCCTTGGCTCCTGGAATTCAAGAATATGATAAAGCAATCTCTAATTCCGGAATCACCAAGAGCTGTAACACCTTCATCTGATGACAATGAGCTATCGCCCGGAGACGAGGCTACCCCTTGGGTTAGTATGAATAATTTACAGCTGGCAGCATTGCCTGCTTTGATTGACAAAGGTACACATAACCTTATTGATTTTGTTATAATCATTCCTAACCTATCTATCTAGACACAGTCAGGTGGCTTTTTGATGATGATTTCTGCGATTTCACCTATTACAGAATGTGCTTCAACATTGCAGCTGGCTACAAAGGAGGTGCCTACATCAAACAGGTTATGTATACCAACAAGGATTGATTTGGAACCCAGGAATGTCCAGTCCTGGCTGGTCATGTGTGGTTAACCATGACTGGAAACCATGTGGGGTCCAAGGCTGAAAACCACCATGTGCCCGCCCATTTCCTTACCTCTACAAGTCCCACAAAAAAGGATCAGGTGGTCCTTGTACTGAAAGGGAACTGGGTAGGCCAGTTTTGCAAGGTCATCCGATGGATGAGAAATGAAAGAAAGGCGGTGATTACGCCGATCCCCCTGGAGGAGTCTCCCTCTTCTAATGGGTCAACGGTATTCGAAGCTCTGGATATCTGCTTAGTTGTGCCCACATAGTATTGCCTCCCATAAGTGGAACAGTTGCTGTTTCTTGATATGGTATTCTTATTATTGTTTTTGCCCCCCATAGTACTGCTGCTCAAGTATGAACAACAGTGTCAGAATTGGTTGGGGACATGCCTTGAGGTTGTCATTAGGAAGCTGGGCTGGGCATTCTTTTTTGTTGTTTTATTTCACAGACAAGTATGTAGTTGCAATAAGTATATATAGCAACATAACAAAAGAATACGGCCTATATATGTGGCGATGTAGGCAGGCGAGATTCAAGCAATGCCCTCATTGATATCCATGTTCTCCCAAACAACGAAGCGTTACAGGAAGGTGGTATCCTTCCCAGGTGGAACTGGCCCCGTACATACACTTGCGCTATCCGCAGATGGACGCATCTTGGCAGCTGGCAGTGAGTGCCGGTGATTAAAGTTGACGATGATGTACCACTGATATGTCGCCCTCAAAGGTTTACAAGGAATAAAGCTGTGGGATCTTCAAGCGCAAAAATTGCTGACCATAGTCAGTCGCACAGAATCTCCTGAAGCAGTGAGCTGTGCAATATGGATAAAAATGAAACATACACACTCTGAAATGCTTTGCTATGGAACTAGCATGGGTAACTTGATATTTTTATGGTCAAACTCTACAGATGTAAGTGGGGTTTTCGCTTGGTTATCTATACTGATAATGCATACCACCCATAGAACAAGTATCATGAGATATGCGCCCGTAGGCTGGGCTCTGGATTTGAGATAACGTGTATTGCTATATGTGTTACCTCTATGTGCCAAATTGCAGTTGGAACACGGGACAGTATCATTCAAATCCTACACTTCACTGCTGGCTCACAACTGCAGTCCATTTTCACAGGTCATTTGGAGAATACTATGCCAAAGTCAGTCGCATTCGCTGAGGATGAGAGCCTTTATGTGTTTGGACTATATGATGGGAAGGTGTAAGTACCAATTCCTGGTTTTTGGGAAGTTGTTCATCTAATGCGCACTAGATTAAACGTGAGTAAGGAAGGGACTGTCAAATTAGAGTACCGTTGTCAATCTGTCATGTAAGGAAAAGATCACTTTCAACTGTGAGCTCCTATACTAACCTCATATTCTACAGAGGCTCAGCAGCTGTACACTCAAAGAAGGGTGTATTCATGATTGATAATGTGACAGATGGATTTACGATATACCGCTTGCAGAGCAGCCAGTTCATCAAAACATTCAAGACAGACCCGCCGAGCATCACCGTTCCTAAACAGGTTGCATTTGGTGAAGAGAGGAAAGTTATCGTTGGCGGCAGTGATAACAGTCATGTCTATGTTTTTGATAGGCGCTTGGGTGAGTTGATTGAAACATTGTGCCATACAGGTTCTACATTGGTCCAAATAATTGCTGTAAGTTTGATTGTTTGTTGTTGAGAAAAACTTACAGACTTGGTATGAAGGTTTGTGATGTTGAAGGAATATGTATCATTATCTGTGCAACTTTGGATCTATGTCGCAAAAAGGCAGCTATCAGTGTTTGGAACTACGAATACAGCGCCCGCAAAGTTATTGCACCCAATCCTCAATCCATTTCAGTGCTTAACTTGCATATGTTCATTGCCTTGTTCCTGGTTGCTTTGGGCATATTCGTGTCCACTCTACGAAGTGTAAGAACTTTAGTTAGCATTAGATCCTGCCTAACTGTTTCTAGGGCGAGATGCACAAGTTAGTCCTGCACAAAGCTGCCATGTTGCAAAGCAGACCTATTGATACCTGGTTAGAAAAGGAGAAGCCTCAATGAGCACTCTTAGCAGATGATGCAGAGTCATTGCATCGGCTAGTACAGCAGATTGTTGAGATTTTCCAAGCTGATCAAACAAATGGTGAGATGCAAGGTCATGCTGGAGAGCCTCCCTCAGTTATATACTTGTAAATACATCTCCAAAGTGCGATGAACTATGATTGCACAAACCAGCTCTGATAACGCAGAGTGGCTTAAAAAAACATTATTCGGTGTGTCTTAACCATCTGTTCATTCTCCAATTATGATAAATGCCTAGAATGTCAAATACAATGAATCTTGTACTCCCAGAATAGACCATCTCTTCATCTCCCAATCATGGCAGCCACCCAGAATGCCAAATGTGACGTTATACTTGGATTAAGATGACAGTAAGTACAACATCACTTATTCCTGTTATGTACCCGTTTATATTTCACTTTTAGGGCATGATGACATTGTCCCTCTATTATATTTAGTGTCTTCAGCAAATGTTGGTTATCTCTTCGCCTCTAATTCCCCTTTGACATTGCATTGTCAAAAGATGCCTACATGGTGAGTGCTTAAATGTTGCCTCTGCAGCGTATGTGCAGAACAAGGAGGAACAGATCCTGATGGAAAGCCAAAAGGTGTACTTATGGAGGTACACCTTTTTCCTTTGCATCTCAGACGTGTCCAGGATGAACATATGGCTGGTCATGCATCTTCCAGCAGGATTTCTAGTCAAATCAAACCTCCATCCAAAGATCAGCTGTCCCTCCCTACTGTTGAATCAATCACTGGGGAACTCTTTGCATTTATGCTCACTGATGATTTTATTGAGACAGCAAATCCTTCTCAAGAGTCGATATCTGTCTTGGACCTTGGTGATAGCCTCAATCGTCTCACTATTTCAAACTCTTCTGCATTCCCCCTCTTGTCTACAGATCAGCCCTTGTTGCAATCAGGAATTCCAGCCTCTATGATCGGTGGACGCAGATCATGCAAGAAAGATTGTCATCACTGTACTATTAAAGCTTATCAGCTTCTGGAAATATCAAGGCAAGCATTCATTGTGCCAATCATCTTCTACTTGAACCGTCAGGCCATCATATCAACCAAGTGCAACAAGAGATATTGGCATTACAGTGGGCATTGGAAGAAGTTGTATGGAATGTTGAGTCTGTTAGCTCGAGAAGAAAGAGTTTGGAAGCTCTGCTAAACGATCTGGAGCTCTGCGTGAAGCCTTTGTTGGTCACACATGGGCCTGTAAACATTGACACTGGTATGTGACAATAAATTCGGATTGGCTATTTTATTAATGATATCACATGCAGGGAAAGAATACCAGTCTCCCATCGAGGGCATGGATGTCGTAGCCCAAGTGACCCTGTTACTTAGTGTGGTGTGCAGTGTTATCATCGGTGTCAGCACTGCTGATGCTACCTTCATCATGAACTCTCTCTCTCTCCTGCTCTATATAGCCTTCAAAAAATCTGATGGAACGCTCAGTGCTACTCATGAGAACACAATAAAGCAGATCCCAGTGACCATTTCCAGTGCACTATCCAGATTCCCACTTGATGCAAAAATGGTCATTTATGCAGTCTGCGGATGTCATGCTATCTATCCTCCGACTCATTCATCTGGCTCAAGTATTAGATATCCCACTTGT
The DNA here is from genome assembly GCA_038094715.1 of Heimioporus punctisporus. Classification (NCBI taxonomy): domain Eukaryota; kingdom Fungi; phylum Basidiomycota; class Agaricomycetes; order Boletales; family Boletaceae; genus Heimioporus; species Heimioporus punctisporus. The sequence continues at coordinate 8,884 of JBBPUN010000091.1, read as the reverse complement.
TGTTTGAACACTCCTACACCAGAGACCTAGTGCACCAACACGTTACTCAAGACTGATGCTGATGGTAAAGAATGGCCAAAGAAGACTTTTGTATATCATGATTTTAAAGATTATCTCACAAGCCTTCTATCTTGTGTTGATATCAAGGCACTGATGGATTCTACATGTGACAAACTTTTCATGTTGCTGTCAACACCACCACAATTTGTTAGGAATTTCTTTGAGGCGTAATTTTTTTAAGAGTTTTGTGGGCCAGAACTAGGAAAGCTCTTTGTTGACTGAGGAGAGGAAGGACGATATGCATTTGCACTTCATGTCGACTTTTTCAATCCAGAAGAAATGAATCTATGAGGGCTGAGTACATTGTCAGGAATTTTCTCAATGGCCTGCTTGAACCTCCCTCTTGAGCACTGATACAAGCCCGAAAATATGTACCTAGCTGGTGTGATTCCAGGGCCCAAACAACCTTCCCTTGACAACCTCAATCATTATGTATAACCTCTCATTGACGACATGGTAGATGCATGGGATTGGGGCATTCGTTTTTTCACGGACAGCTAATTGTCCTGCAGGCCAGCTGACTCATAGTGCTGTGGCATTAGTTGTCTGTGATCTCCCTGCAGCTCACCACCTCACTGGCCTTGCTGGTGTTGGGAATCACTGGATATGTAGTGCATGCAACTGTTATCACAAGTCAAACTATACAAGGACAGACTTTCGTAACTGGACGTCACAGGACAACAACAAGATTCGTCAGTATGCAGAGCAATGGAGGGATGCGATTACCTCTGCCAAGTATGACAGAATATTCAAAGAACATGGAGTACAGTACTCAGAACTTTAGCATCTACCATACTGGAATCCTGCACATCAACTTGTAGTCGATTCCATGCACTGTGTCCTCAAAGGTCTGGTGAAACACCATATGTGCAACTTACTTGGACTTGCTGTTGAAAACCCCAATGCTGTAGATGTTCCGACTCCTGCATTCCATGTTGATTTTGGGGTGGTTAACTCTCCCACTGAAAAACTTTCAATGTCAAAAAAAGAAGTCATGCAGGTCTTGGCCATTCAAGTACTTCTGACTGCGCAGGTACCACAATCCGATGACAGTACCCTGGTTATAATGCACTTGAAACAATTGTGCAAAGCATTGCTTCGCAAGAATTCTTCTGCTCTTAGGTTTGTTTGTCAGCACTTGAACTGCACTCCCTCAAAGAGTGGAAGGACATTCAAGGCTGATTATGCAAAGGCCCTGGTTGCATGGGTAAGTTCGTGACTATCATCATTGTAAAGCACTTCTGAGGTTTCTGAACGACCAGCGAGCCAAGATGCCTTTAACTGCCAGCAAACTCATGCGTACCCAGTATGATAACCGAGTTCTGAATCGTATTCGCTGCATCATTTGTGACACTGTTGTACCATCTTGGGTGGGATCAGTTCCTATCAACTTTGGTGAGAAGGCAGCTGGTACGATCAAGGCAGATGAGTGACGTACTCTCATCACAATTTACCTTCCCATCACTTTAATCAGCCTTTGGGGGATGGCTGGTCCACCAAGTAATACTACCTCAGAATTTTGCATTGCCCTTAATCACACAATGGATCTTGTGTCCGCTGTCTATCTAGCCTGTGCACGCATGACAACTGATAATCGTGCAACTGCATACCAAAATTACATTGCCCGCTATATTGGAAACCTGAAGGCTATCTACCCAACGTTCAGCCCACAACCTAATCACCATGTCTCTTTCCACATATACAACTATCTCATACTTTTTGGTCCTGTTTATTCTTGGTGGTCTTTTCCATTTGAATGCTTGATTGGAACATTGCAACACCTTTCAAAAAATCACAAATCAGGTTGGTTGATTGTGTTGCTTGATGTTCTAATGCTGAAGTGAAGCACCATAGGAGAGCTCAAGGCAACAATGATTCAGTCATATCTTAAAGCAGCCTGCCTTCGAAGCTGGCTTGTCTGTCCACAATGCCCTCAGGCAATTCTTGAATGCAAAATACTACTTGATCGAGCCTATAGTACAGAGATATATAGAAACATTGATGACAGTCTACTTGTGCCTGCCACTGCAGTACCCACTCAAGTTCCACAAGATCTCTTCCACCTGATTCACCAGCATAGTGCAGTTTTGCATGCACATGTCAAACATGCAGGGGTGGTTTATAGTCGATCATCTACTCATGTTGGTAATTCATTAATTATGTTCTATCCTGAAGGTTCTTGCATGTCATCACCTGTCCCTGGAAGTATCAAGTATATATATGGTAGTGACGATACCTTGACATTTGCTGTACAGCGACAATGTCCATTACCAGCACACAAGATAGAACAAGACCTATTCTCGATGTATCCACACTTTCCTGCAAAGTTGTATTCATCAACGGTGTTGGATGGCTTAGAAGCTGTAGATGTAACTTGGATTGTTGGTCACTTTGCCCGTTGGGCAATCACAGATGATTGTGTGGTGGTTCTCTCACTTTGTCAGGCAAGTGGTACTACTAGTCTTATAACCGGTCTACAATTTAATGATTATTTTTTAGGACTGATGTATGATAGCAACATGGTTGTATGTATTTTTGTTAATATATAGTTACCTCTTCACCGTGCACAATAGCATCCCACTTTGTGTGCCATCACATGATTATTGCACAGAAAAGATGTCCCACTCTGTGCACTATCACACAATCATCATGCAGAAAAGATGCCCCGCTATTTGTGTCATGGTGCAGTCATCAGGCAGAGAATATAGTCTGAGATAATACTTCAAGTATTGACACACATTTAGTACACTGTTTAAACTTCTAATTTAGGGAGAGGACTAATTGTTTGCCAATATATCAAATTTAGTCTATTGTATCAAACAGAATAAAATATGAACTGTTGTCTGAGTTAGTATCTGAACTTTCAACTTAAAGTTTATGCTGCCATCTAAGTTGAGGCTGTACTTCAAATTTTATACAGGTTAATATATTTGTTCATACATCAAATTTTGGCTAACATTTAAAGGTTTGTTCAGACATGAACTTTAGGTAGCACTTAAATGTCATATTCTATTCTAAGTACAGGATTGACATTTTGTTTACAATAAAAACCTGCCCTAAATCCCAGTAATTCCGTTGTGAGATGGAGGCAAGGTGGATCATGCAGGAGGAGGTAGTGTGCAAGAGAGCCAAGGAAGTGGCTAAGTCAAGGGTGAGTGACAGCTAGTCAGGGTGGGTCCAATACTGATTGTAACAGACCGAAAAGGTCTGGGTGGAGCAGAGCTCCGGGAGCAAGGGAAAAGACCCAGTGTGCATGAGGTGTGCTGATTGTGGCCTCAAGTGTGTTCTTGGAACAGGCAGGTTGATATCGTGTATCGCCTGTCAGGAGGTGAAGGTGAAATGTGAACACCCTGGCATTGTTGCTTTGAAGAAGAAAAGGAAGTGGAACGGGAAAAAGGAGAGAAAGGTGTAATGTAGGAAATGTAAAGTATTCTACTGGTTGAAATGAGGACCGGGTTTGCTCAGATAATAGAGATGAAAGTTGGAGATGAGCTTGGAGGCATGATTGAGTTCAGTGGCTAATAGCCACAATGTTTCTTCATCAGTATCTTCATAACCAGACCATCTCACAAGGTATAGGAGTTTGCAGTTTCTCCATCTCTGATCAATCTTGGAGTTAAGGACCTTGGAGATCTTGTACTTGAGTTCTCCGTCTACTTTGACTGGAGGGGGCGAAGGTTGGATGCAGTTCGAGATTGTGTTGAGTACAGATGGTTCCAGCTGCGAGACATGGAAGATGGGGTGTACTGACTTCATGGATTCTGGCAGTCAGAGCGTGAAGGAATGCGACCTGGCTTGGGAAATAATATCATAGAGACCAAGGTTCTTTTCCAAGAGTTTCTTGGATGGCCTTGTCAATCAGAAGTACTTCACCTTGACAAAGACTTGATCTCCAACCTTGAACTCTAGAGCAGGGAGTCGTTTTGCATCTGTGGGTCCTTGATAACATTCCTGAGCTAAGGTCATCTCCTCACAGAGGTATTGGTGGAGGGATTCTAAATCTACGAAGTATTCTCATGCTTTCTCTGAGGTTAGGTCTTGTTCTGGATGGATGGAAATGTTGGGATGGTAACCTTTGTTTGTGAAGAATGGGGAGACACCAGTAGTAGCGTTTGGAGCATTGTTATATGCAAACTCTGTGAGGGGCAGGAGTTCTGACCAGTTGTCTTGCTGATAGTTGCAGTAGACGCGGAGGTATTGTTCCAGCATCTGGTTTATTTGCTCAGTTTGGCCATTGCCTTCCAGATGATAACTGGAGGTGAAATGGAGTCAGATATCAAGAGCCTTTCCTAGGGAGCAGAAGAAGTGGGAGACGAATTCAGAGCCCCTGTCAGAGGTGATGTGGGATGGAACTCCGTGCTTGGAGAAGACGTGTAGGAGGAAGAGAGCTCTGGAAAGGTGATCTTATTGTTTGTTGGGATGAATACGCATTGCTTGGATAATCAGTCCACAACCACGAGGATGGCAGTATGTTTGGGGGATGGAGGGAGTTGTTTGATGAAATCCATAGAGATGGAGTTTCAGGGTTTCTCTGGGACCAGGAGTTGTTTGAGCAGCCTGTAGGGCTTACAGTATGCCTTGGTACTTTTACACAAGTGCAAGTAGTACATGACAAGATATATTCCTTGACATACATGTGGATGCCTGGCCAAGTGTATTCTTGGTGGACAAGTTCCAATGTATGATTTTGTCCAAAATGTCTGGAGAGCAGGTGGTCATGTTTGTACTGGAGGACACAAAGGTGGAGATCATTGATGTCCAGAACATAGATGTGGTTGTCTAGTCTTAAAAATCCTTCAGCATCGATTGACCAATGGGAGTCATCAGAGTTGGGTACGGACATGTGGATGGAGGCGATAGAGTCAGATGGGAGGGCTGACAGGATATTATTATGGAGTGCTTTGACATTGAACATAGAGCTGGCTCAGAGAACTGGAGCAGCTAGACAGGTTGCTCTAAGGGAGGATGCAAGCTATTCCTGTGTAAAGACGGGTTGAAGTTGTGGGGGTTAACACGAGCATAGTCCCTATCCCCCTCTTTGGGATAGACATCCCAGCATCTAGTGAGGGCATCGGGTTTAGCTCTGAGGTGACCTGGATGGAAACGAATGACCATATTAAACTGGGAAAGGAACTCCGACCAGTGGGCTTGCCACCAGGTCAGGAGTTTGGATGTAGTGAAGTATTTGAGATTCCTGTGGTTGGTGACGATGTCAATGGGGGTGCTGAAGCCTTCCAGGTAGTGTCGCTAAGAGCAGAATGATTCATGGATGCCCAACAACTCCTTGTCATAGGTATTGTAGTTGAGCTCTGGAGCTGATAATGTGCAGGAGAAGAAAGTGACAGGGTGGACTTCATCATCCAGACATCGGATAGAGAGGATTTCAGCGATTGCATAGTCAGAGGTGTTGGTTTCTACAATTAGCAGAGCATCAGAAAACCAGTGGGAGAGGATTGAAGCTGTTGTGAAAGCGTCCTTGAGATGCTGGAAGGAGGCATGACAGTTGTTGAAGAAGTGTCAAGGAGTATCCTTTCAGGTAAGGTGGGTGAGAGGAACAACGATGTCCAAGTAATTGCTAATGAAACGGCGGTAGAAGTTTGTGAAGCCCAGAAAGGATTGGATATCCTTGACCTTATGAGGTTCCAGCCATTCCTGGATGGTTTGCACCTTTTCTGGGGATATGGAGAGACCGGAGGGGGAAAGATGGTAGCCCAAATACTTCATGAAGTCGGTGGACCACTCACATTTCTTGGGTTTTGTGTACAAGCCGTGTTTTCGGAGATGTCAGAGGATTTCTCAGACATGCTCTTTGTGAGATGCAGCATTGGCGGAGTAGATAAGGATGTCGTCAAGGTAGACGATGATGTAAACGTCAAGGAGATTGGCAAAGATGGTGTTGACAAACTGTTGGAACGCAGCAGGAGCGTTGGTGAGGCTGAACAGCATAACAAGCCATTCATACGATCCATAATGAGTGTGGAAGGAGGTTTTCCATTCATCTTCTTCTGTGATGCAGACCAGATGGTAAGTGTACCAGAGATCAATCTTGGTGTAGATCTTAGTGTGACTAGGAGCATCAAGGAGATCGGAGTTTCTTGGGAGTGGATATCGGTCCTTCTTCATGATCTTGTTGAGTCCTCGAAAGTTGACACATAGGCGGAGTGAACCATCCTTCTTGCGAATAAAGAGGACTGGAGCAGCATGGGCAGAGGAGGATGGACGGATGAACTCCATTGCTAGATGTTTGTTGATGAAGGTCTGGAGGGAGTCCAGCTTGGAGGGACTGAGAGAATAGGTGGTGCCTAATGGAGAAGAGGCCCCTTCCTTGATGTTGATTTTGCGATCATGCTCATGATGTGGAGCAAGCTTGAAGGCTTTCCTCTTGCTGAACATGTTGGTGAAGTCGTGGTATTTGCTAGGGATGGAGGAAAGGTCAACTGTTTTGAAGGAAGTGGTGGTGGAGTGGAGTTGGCTCTCTGTAGGGTGGAGCTGGATACTGAACTGGATGGAGCTTTCAAGGCAGCAGGCGAGGGCAAAGGTCAGAGCACTGATGAGTGTGATGGGTGGGGCCTTTCATTCAGAGAAGTTGGTGATATCCAGAGGAGGAAGGTCAGCTGGAGGAGGAGAGTCTGGAAGCTGTGGAGGTGAGCTCGAAGGTGTTGAACTGGCATGCTCGGGTGTTCAGAACGAGATACTGCTATGAACCCAATCAATCAACGGATTGTGGTGGGTCAGCCAGTTGTATCCTAGAACAAGTGAACACGATCCATCTAATGGAGTGATATAAAATATCATCAGAGTGATGTCGCCAGAGGGGAAGCGAATGGAGAGGTCTGCTGCCTGGGTAATGGTGGAGTTCAAAGTGCCATCAAAAAGTCAGAGGAGTAAGGGTGGCACAGGATAGGTAGAAAGTCTGTGATTATTAATGAAAGTTGTATCTACAAAACAATCGGAAGATCTAGAGTCTACAAGTGCAGAAATAGAGGAAATGTCATATGAGATAAGAGAGATGGAAGGCATGAGGGATTAGGGGTCAGAAAGAGCAGACGTGTTGAGATGGATCTCCTTGAGTGCATGGATTGGGTCAACGCAATCTCCTGACCGTGCAAAGTCACAGGAGTTGCAGATTATTTTTTTGGCTCCTTGGTGGAGCTATCCGATTTGGCTTCCAGAGTGGATGTCTGGGTGGCACGAGCCTTTGCAGCATGGAAAGTAGACTTGGGACAGTCCTTAGTGATGTGTCTGGATTGTCCGCAGAACATGTAGAGGTTTTGCTCAAAGTGGCACTTGTGCTCAGCCTCTATGAGCTTGCCATCCTTTCCTAACTTCAATGAGAGGTCAGGTTTCAGAGTTGCAGCTTTACCAGAGGACTCTGAGTCCTTGACTGGCTTGCTGGATGAGAAGACAGAGTTTGATGACTTAGGAGTGGAGGAGGTAGCTGGAGTGGCTTTGAAGGTTGTGGCAGAGGAATTGGAGGTGGAGGACATAGATGACCCTTTCATCTGAGCGATCTCGGACTTGCTTTCCCAGTATCTGGTGTCGATGGTCTGGGAGAGTGCCCAGAGTTTCTGCAGGATAGCGGATTTTCTGACACAGGAGATTTCGTCCTTGATACGGTCCAGAAGGCCATTGTAGTAGATGTGGCGGAGTGCACCATCTCCGTAGCCTTGGACTTGTGTTGCTAAACGCTGAAACTCAACAACATACTTATTGATATACTGTCTGTCTTTCATCGTCAGGTTTCCTAGTTGGTGTTCCACATCTCCAACAGGATCATGTGGACCGAAGTTGGCTCAGAGTTCTTTGACGAACTCTTCATAGTTGTCCATCCAAAGGGGATGGTGTCGGGGGTTGGTGAGCAGGAGGTCGGGCTCGAACCATTCAAGGGCCATGCCCTTCAGGTAGGACTGCACAAAGATAACTTTTGTGCATCTGGTCCTGAATGACTTCATGTGGTCCTGGAAGTTCAGTTTGCACTGCACCAAAAAGGTGCAGAGTTTCCTATGGTCCGTTCTGTCAAAGATGTCAGGTTCACAGACTTTTGTCTGGGAGGTGGAGTCACAATTGGTAGCATTCTTTGAGAACACTTCGATTGCTCTTGTGAGGATGACCATAGGGTCCTCATTGTTGGCGGAGAAGGGAGAATCGAGGAGCGGGATGTCCAGAGGGCTGAGCAGAGGAGATCCACCAGGTCCATCTCCACTGTTATCGCCTGCAAGGGATCTTTGATGATAACTTGAGAGTGTTGGGGTTTGGAGGTTTTAGTACATGTTATCTAGAGGGTCGATGAGCAGGGATAGATGTTGACTGGTGAATGAGAGGAAGTCAGTTGTGGAAGTGGGTCGGAGTAAGATTTCAGTTCTAGTCTAATCTTGTTCTTGTTGACTTTGAGCTTGTCTACGAGTTTGGATGATACTCTGAAATGTAGGTATGGTAGGTTTGGTGTGAGAACTCATACAAGTGTGAGTTCGAATAAACTGTTAAGAATGCAAATAATTCTGATAAACTCCGAAGTGCTGGAGTTGTACTGAGGGGGATGGGACTTTGGCTTCAACTTGTGTGTTGCACCCTTGTAGAGTTCAGTCCCATATTTCAGAGGGTCAGAGGGTTGGAGGTTGAAGAGGAGAGTAAGAGATAGGAGTTAAGATCTAGGTCAATATTCAAACTGAGGTTTTACATGAAGTAACTATGGGTTTATACAGTGGGCAACAAAACTGTTCCAATAACTAACCCTAATGCAGTGCGCGAAGCGCACTGCAATCACCCGTGGGAATCTCGCTTAGTGGTAGTGGGAACAAACAATGTACAAACTCATAGCTACAAA